>VOQZ01000287.1:0-106977 GCA_008079305.1 Phytophthora palmivora | reverse complement strand
CAGGGGGGAGACTCAAAGTGTAAGCATGGTGGCTCGAGGAGGGGTAGACGTGAGATGTAACGGGGTTACATGAAAGGGGTACCCCAGAAAGGGTACCGCCTTTAGAAGTGATATACTTCTGTGAGTATTGTTTTAATAACTCTGATGGAGTTGTGTGAGCCACACTGTGGTGTGGACCACATACTGCCACGTAGGTTCGGTGGCTGAGGGCCAACCAATAGTTTAAACCTACCTTTTATATGCATAATTAGCTTAAAGTATAGTTAATTAGGGAGTTTGTATTACAGGCCAAATGAACCTAATTAACTCTAAATAAATCAGTCTAAAATCTACTCTAAAACTGGATATTAAGTCCCCCAGACCAGGGACTAGTGAACTGCCGTTCACTTAGAGTTTGTATACTCTTAATAGCACGCTTCCTCAAGCAAGGTGCTCGTGGACCCCGTCACAACTGGTAGCACTTGTAGTCAATCCAACGCCTACGCGGGTAGATTGACTACCTGAATCCTCGTGGGCTCCTACAAGGTAAGCCAGGATGGATAGAGGGGAGTTCCCTCATTTGACCGACTCTCAGTTTGAGTCGGTCCGGAAGATGGTGGGCATCTTTGGAGGAGATGCCCTCCGAAGCTTGGCGGCTGCTACGCCGGCGAGCAGGTCGAACGCATCGAGGCGTTCGACACGTACGAGAGAGGGCTAATCGCCCACGTACAGGGGCTGCAGACCCCCGCGGCTGAGATGAAGCCAGCCCAACCTAAGCCGTTGAGGTTAAGGTTAATCCTTATGAGGGAAAGGAGGGGGAGAACTCCACTTCTGGGTTCGAGAGGTTTGAGCTCGCGATGGACGCGGCTCTAATCTCGACCGAGCGACTTCGGGTCGCTTTCGCCCTGTCCAACCTAGGGAGGTCGGGCGAAGACCTGGGCGTAACGCGTGAAGCGACAACGCCGGGGGTTTCACAACCTGGGCTCAGCTGTGTCAACAGCTTAGAGCCGCCTTCCTTCCGGCGAATACTCGAGTATCGCCAGCGCTCGCGCTTCCTTGCCGTTAAACAAGGGAAGCGTGAAGCTGCACGAGTACATCCAAAGAGATGCGAGTGCTCGCTGCATCTCTGGTGGGGAACCCCCTACCTGAACACATCAAGGTGACAGTGTTCATGGATGGCCTGAAGGTGGGCCCATCCCGCACACAGTTGTTCCGCGTGCATGCGAAACTATGGAGGAGGCGATACAGATCGCCCTCCCAAGAGGAGTACAGCCACACGACGCTTACTCCTACGTCGGTGTGGCAAGGCCACAATGCGTCATCAGGCGCAGTGCAAGGAGCTCCAGCAGTGAGAGCTAGCACCGGGCCGGTACCCATGGAACTGGGACGGCCGTACAGAGCTCCATCCGTGCTACGGATGTGGGAAGCTCGGGACAGGCAACGTGCAACGTGCCTGCCTACGGGAGGGCAAAGGCCAAAGTAAGTTCCTCCAAACCTAGGGGCTCGAGGGGCCCGTGGCAGAAGCCGCGACCCAAGAGCCAGGGGAATACGGGGTCACCAGTAGGGCGAGGGGAGCGCCCTACTGGGGAAGATCTAAGTCCCATGGTAGGAGTGCGGACGGCGCACGCCATGGAGGCTTAGCCCCTGAGAGCCTGGGTGCTCTCGAGACGAAAAGAGCAGCGGCGGACTGCTCGTGGTACACGCAAGTGTACGGGGATATGGAGATCCCTTAGAGTCCTGATTGACTCTGGGGCGTCGACGAACTTTGCTCGACGCCAGACGGTCGCGCGGAACGGCGACAAGTATGCCGATGCTTTGAGAGAAAGCAAAGGCAGGGGCCAGGTCTCGGTGAGACTGGCCGATGGTACAGTGGTTAACGTACCTGGGGTCCGTATGGACCTGGCTGTAAAGTTTGAAGACTTTGACAGCACGGAGTCGTTTCTTGTCCTAGACATGGACAAGTACGACTTGATCCTGGGCATGCCGTGGCTCGAAAAGCACGAGCCCTGGATCGATTGGCGCGGCAAAGCCATTGGGGCTAGCCGGCCTGCAGTCTCCGACAGAGCTTTGGTGAGTAATGTTCCCACCTCTGTCCGGGACTGGGGCGCCAGAGATGGTCGCCAAGGCGCGTATGCGCCCGAAGAAGTACTGGGAGTCACTGACTCCAGTGAAGATGTTGCGATGAGCCTCGCAACCGGTCGTGAGACCAAGGCTCATTGCCAAGCGTGTGGGATTGCCGCGACGGCAAGTTCCCAACGCTGAGAGTCGTCGCGCCGTATGGGCTTCGACTGTGGCAGTGCCGGACGGCACTGACCAGGCGGGTAACATAGGTCCGCAAGCAGCAGAGACTGCTGAGGAGAGCGCTAAGGGCGTCTCCTGTGTGGGTAACATAGGTCCACAAGTGGGTAACATAGGTCCACAGGCGGGTAACGTAGTTCCGCAAGCGGGTAACATAGGTCCGCAAGCAGCTGAGGCTGCTGGGGAGGACGCCGAGAGCGCCTCCGGTGTGGGTAACATAGTTCCACACAGGTCGAGGAGACCGAGAAGATTGAGAGCGCAGCGTGCGTCTCTAGCGTGGGTAACAGAGTTCCACGCGGGGGTCAAGAAGACCAGTACGAGTGCGGAGGTGTCGGGTGAACACCTCGTGTGGATAACCAAGTACCACACTCGGAGTCTGAGACTCCACCGGCACGGCCGGTCGAAGAACAATGCCATGTCTTCGACGGCGTGTCCGGTCGTCAAGTGAAGGCAGGTGCCGTCCATCTGGAGGCACTGCCAGAGGTGTCAGCACTGCTGAACCTCGAGGAATTGTCCATGAAGGACTTCCTGGCCGAGTTGAAGGCCGGAGAGATTGCGGAGATGGTGCTCCTGAAGCCGGAGACCTCTCCTGAAGATTTGAACTCTTCCTCCGTAATGGACGAGGACGTCCTGGAGGGGTTCACGAAGCAGCGCGCAACGCGCTTGGGTTCTGAGATTCTCAAGAACCGGAGGATCCAGTGTATCCTCTTGTGAAGGAATACTCGGATGTGGTGTCGAAGCACCCACCATCCCAACTCCCGCCGGATCGGGGAGTTCGGCACGAGATTGATCTCGTGCCTGGCACAAAAATTGTGTCACGAGGCAGTGGCCTCTACCTCGCGAGCAGTGCGAGGTCATAGATGCCTTCTTCGCCGAGAAGGCGAAGTCGGGCATGGTGCGGGAGTCGAAGTCCCCGCACTCGACGCCGACCTTCTGCGTTCGGAAACCGAACGGGAAGTGGCGTCTGGTTCACGCTTACAACAAGCTGAACAATGCGACGGTACCGGCACAGACGCCGATCCCTCGCAAGGATGTGTTGTTGAACAACATGTCGGGCTGTACGCTGTACAGTGCCCTGGATCTGGTAGACGGATACTACCAGATCCTGATGCGGGAGAGTGACATTCCTCTCACCGCAGTGAGCACCCCGAGTGGGATGCTCTGGGAGTGGCTAGTGATGCCACAGGGGCTATCGAATGCCCCAGCGACGTTCAATCGCTTGGTCACACAACTGTTTAGACCATTGCGTACGTTCGCTCAGACGTACTTTGACGATATATTCGTCCATAGCCGTGCCGAAGGTGGCCAGACGGCTATTGAGGTGCATTTGAAGCACCTCCGTCGAGTGTTTGAGGTCATGAGAGCTAACAAGCTCTATGCCAACATCGACAAGTGCGTCTTTGCAGCTGAGGAGATAAAGGTCCTCGGCTGCTTTGTCAGCAGGGTCGGCGTACGCGCCGATCCAGGGAAGGTCAAGGCCATAGCGGCTTGGCCGACCCCGAGGTCACAGAAGGACCTCCGGAAGTGGTTGGGCTTAGCCAACTATCTTCATAAGTACAGCGCAGGGTACGCTGAACTTGCTCGACCCTTGTCGGATCTCTTAAAGAAAGATGCCGACTGGGTCTGGGAGCGACAGCACCAAGATGCTTTGATAGCATCAAGGCGAGCTTACAGCAAGCGCCAGTCCTGGCCTTGCCGGACGAGAACAAGTCATTTAGCGTCGTCTGTGACGCTTCTGACTATGCAATAGGCTGTGCGCTATTGCAGAAGGACGATGAAGGACACGAACGTGTCATCTCCTTCCAGTCCAGGCAGCTGAAGGCTGCCGAACGGAATTATCCCGTTCATGACAAGGAGCTACTTGCAATGAAGTACGCTCTTGTCAAATTTAGAGTTCATCTCTTGGGCACGAGGCCCTTTGTGATCTATACGGATCACGCGTCCTTGCGGACTGCCACCAACTCGCCGCATCTGTCGCAGCGGATGGCGAGGTGGCTGTCATTCTTCGCGGAATACAACTTCCGCGTTGAATACAAGCCGGGCAAGCTGAATGTGCTTGCCGATGCATTGTCGCGTCGACCTGACTATGAGCTAGCTCATGTCAGTCGGGTCACGACAGATCTATACGATCGGATACGCTTGGCGTATCAGGAGGACGAGAACTACACACCACTGGTGCAGTTCTTGTCCGATGGCAAGGACGCCAAAGTCGACAGGCTTTCGCCTCGACAGCGGGCGCAGCTCCATCGTTATGAGCTGGCCGAGGGGTTACTCCATTACAGAGTAGACCCCAGAGATCCTCCTCGGGTTGTCGTTCCAAACGACGAGGATCTGAAGTATGACATACTTCTGGAGGCGCATGATGCGCCGATAAGTGGCCATCTTGGCCGGGAGAAGACCTACCAAATGGTCTCTCAGACATTTTGGTGGCCCCGCACGTATAAGTGGGTGGCACACTATGTCAGGACATGTGAAACATGTCAGAGGGTGAAGCCTTCGGGCCACGCCTCGGCTCCACTGCAGAGCCTACCAGTACCAGCGGACTGCTGGAAGTCGATGAGTCTCGACTTCGTCTTCGGCCTACCGGCCGATGACAGGGGCAACACCGGCATATTGGTGTTTGTCTGCCGTTTGAGCAAGATGGTGCATCTTGCTCCGGTACGTGACAAGGTCACCGGGAAACAGGCTGCACAGCTGTTCCTAGATAGCGTGTTTCGCTATCATGGTCTACCAGAGACCATAGTCTCGGACAGAGACCCGCGTTTCACGGGTGCGTTCTGGGACACCCTGTTCCAATTGTTGGGAACTAAGTTGACGATGTCAACTGCGGACCATCCGCAGACGGATGGTCAGACGGAGCGCGTCAACCGCGTGCTCGAAGATACTCTGCGCAGTATCTGTGCGGAAGCACCTCGGTCCTGGTCGGACCAGCTTCCTATGGTTGAGTTTGCACTCAACAATGCGGTACACGCATCAACGGGGTTTACCCCGTTCTACTTGAATGGGTTACGACACCCCCAGGTGCCGCTAACCTTGCGGGGAGGCACTGTGGCTTCCATCGTAAGTGGGGGAGAGGCTCGGAAAGCCTTTTCCTCCCAGGTCTCAGAAATAGAGTCCGAGTCTTTAAAAAGACAGTTGTCGTCGTTTATCGACAACAGGCTGACGTTAATCAGCCGGGTTAGAGACGCAATGGCGTTAGCCCAAGACAAACAAAAGGAGTACTCAGACAGAAAAGGAAGAGGAAACTTAAGTGTTTTTAAGGAAGGTGAATTAGTCCTATTAGACACTAAAAACCTACCACTAAAGGTGGTTAGCTCTGTAGAGAGCAACAAGTTGAAGCACCGCTTCATCGGACCCTTTGCGGTCCTGGCCAGACATGGCGCGGCGTATACCATTGACCTCCCAAAGTCAATGGCGACGCACCCGACGTTCTACGTGGGGCGTCTTAAGCGGTATCACGATCCGCTGGGCCTTCCTTCTCGGACGGAGGAAGACCAAGGTGAGAACTCACCTCCTCGAAACGAGGCTGAGCTCTCTGGACAACCGGAGTTGCCGGTGTCGAAGCTTGCGAGTAAAACGCAGGCTGGTACCCACGCGAGTCATACGAAGGGTATGACGGTACCGAATGGGAAGAGCTTGGGTAAGAGCTGTACCCATAAGTCGAGGGGTACGAATACCCCTGCGGCTCATAAGAGGGCATCCGACCATGCACCTCATGGCTTAGAACGTCTAAGCCTCGACGGAGCTCCTTCACGGCAGCAGCCGGAGCTCGGCGGTCAACGCGCCCATGGAGCTCATGAGTCTCACGACCAAGAGCGTCCAAGTCCTGACGAAGGACCTCAAGGGCACCCGGCTTGCCAGCCTGAGAGGCAGCCTGACCACCAGGTCCAAGCCCAAGGGCTATCTCGATCGCATAGACGCGATCTCGAAGCTGACGGACCTCGTCGCTTAATAGGGACCCCACAGAGTCCCGACCCGAAGTTGAGGGTCCAGAAGGATAAGGCTGAGAAGGAGCCTCGTACTCATACGCGTGCGAGAGCTCCTCCTGCCCTCCTTGACCGGAACGGCGAGCTCCACTACCATGTGGAGCGGGTCGTCCAGGAGCGGCGGCGCTCTGGGAAGCGCCAGCTGCTTGTGAAGTGGCGGGGTTACCCCTCGTCACAGAACTCGTGGGAGCCGGAAGACCGGCTCCGGGTTGACTGCCCGAAGGCTGTTGAGATTTGGGATCAACAGCCGGGGCGTAAGTAGTCCGCGGCTTTTTAGCCGCCTTACGGTGTACGGTCCCTGGGTTGACGGAACCGTACCCGCGCTCATCTTGAGCGCTGGACTTAGACTGCTGTCTAAGTCCCTCCATGACGGAGTGGAGTTGCCGCTTAGCGACTAAGTGGGCAAACTCGATACGAAGATCTCGCTGGTCCAAGACATAGGACAGCAGGCGATCTTCCCGGAGTTCTTTCAACTCCTGAACTGTGAAGTTCTTTAGAGAAACCCATCTCCAGAACAGGTCTTCTGCCTGGGTCTGGGTTACGGTGTTCTCGGGCTGTACCCAAGGGTACCCCCACACGGGGAAGAGCCCACCACGGTCTTCCGGTTTCTTCCGGAGACTCGTAAATTCCTTGAGAGGAATTCGGTGTGGTGCAAGCAGCACACACCTAGCGGCCTCGATGTCGTTGACAAAGAGTGGTTCGTCCTGAACCAAGGCACGCTCATAGGCGCCACGAGAAGTGCGCCCATGGTTAAGACCACGAGGGGCCTTGAGGTGCTCCAAAAACATGGGAGACCCAGACCCCGCATCCGGTGGGTAGTATCCGCGAGGATACACCGGCGTGGCAGGCACAGGAGTGCCTTGCAGCTGAGCAGCTTGATAGCGCTCTTGCTGCTCGTCGAGATCATTGGAGATCTCTCGGGGCTCGGAGACAGCCCCCTCCTCTTCCTCATCCGAAGAGGAGTCGAACAGGGATTTGAATCCCTTAGCGACTGAAGGCTCTGACGTAGGAGAGCCAGGGGCTGCGCGCTTCTTAGCAGCAGCAGCACCCTCACCAGCCCGCTTTGGAGAAGCTGCTTTTGCAGCTTGGGCTCGAGCCTTACCTTCGGCTAAGGTAAGGTTCTTGGCAGGCGAGCTCGACGAAGCTGCCTTTGCCTCAGATGACTTAGTATCATCAACAGGAGCGTCCTGTGAAGGAGCGTCCTGTGCAGGAGCGTCCTGCGAAGGAGCATCCTGAGAAGAAGAGGGATCCTTGGTGGATCCAGGAGAGTCCCCGTCCGACTCTGATCCTGTGATCATAGGAATGTTGAATTCCGGGGACTCCGACCCAGGACTGTGGTCCCGATAGGCGAACCGAGGGTTCGGCCTATCGTCGGGTGATAGGGAGCGCGAGCGACTGCGTCGCGGACTCCCTCCTTGCTTGGCAGCAGCAGCGGTGCGCTTGCTGGCTGCCTCGGAAGCCGCCTTGCGGACTTCCTTGCGTGAAGCGGCCTTGTCTTTCGACTTGGCCTTAGCAGTCTTCGACCTCGCGGTCTTAGACTTGGAAGGCGCCGAAGCGCCGCGGGTGCTTGCCTTCTTAGGCATCTCGGGAGGTTGACGTGGAAACCTCTGGTGTCTTGCGCACGTGAAAAGGCTGAATGAAAGCCTTCAAGCCACAACGGTGGCTCGTCGATGGGTATCGACAAGGACAGGAAAGAGAGCGGAGCTCTCTTCCTAGCTCCTCATTGGTTGGAGGTGTTTCTAACCTAAGTGGGGGAGGATGTAACGGGGTTACATGAAAGGGGTACCCCAGAAAGGGTACCGCCTTTAGAAGTTGATATACTTCTGTGAGTATTTGTTTTAATACTCTGATGGAGTTGTGTGAGCCACACTGTGGTGTGGACCACACTACTGCCACGTAGGTTCGGTGGCTGAGGGCCAACCAATAGTTTTAAACCTACCTTTTATATGCATAATTAGCTTAAAGTATAGTTAATTAGGAGTTTGTATTACAGGCCAAATGAACCTAATTAACTATAAATAAATCAGTCTAAAATCTACTCTAAACTGGCTATTAAGTCCCCCCAGACCAGGGACTAGTGAACTGCCGTTCACTTAGAGTTTGTATACTCTTAATAGCACGCTTCCTCAAGCAAGGTGCTCGTGTGACCCCGTCACATGAGAAGCAACGGAAGCGAGTAAAATGGAGGGAGGTGTTGATAGCAGACTACTTTGGGACAATCCTACTTTCGACGATTGTAAGTGTTTCTAGTTATTGGCTCAGTTCCTCAACCATGGAAATATATGTAGCTGCTATGGAGATAGCCGTCCAGGCGGCACCGGCGTATCTGGTTCGCAGCGTACAGTACAATGAAAATGGGCTTCTTCAAATCCAGGCAGAGGCTACAGCTTCCAAGTCGGGGGAGATGGCGCGGTTATCTTCGTTCTCTTTGCCAGCTACGCCACCTGTCAATTCCTGTAAGACGGTATTTCCCATCTCATCACCACATCTTGTAAGGTTTCACCACAGGGTGTGTTCATTGAAGTTGTTGCTTTGGTCGCAACAGCTTCTAGCTCAGCTAGAATCGTCTTACGCTGCATGGCAAAAACACTCTGAGATTCCACACTGTATTGATCCTGCCTCTCCATAAGCTCTGCATTTTTCCGATGCTAGAACAAAGCGCTTGTGTAAATCCGCGACATGGAATTCTCCCCACGTAGTGCGTTTTGCTTCGCTGTTGTGGTGAAGTGGATTTGAAAGATTTGGCATTGAAGTATCCAGGAAAGATCCGATTTGGACGTGATCGGACCTGACGTGATGTGATTGGAGTAGATGACGAGCTGATGTGGGTGGATCTGGTGGTGGATCCAGTTGATGGATAAGATTGATGGAGATTAGTGACACCTTGGGTGGGACGTGATAGATGTATTGATATACGATCTGTACATGTACCCAGATCCGAAGAGCTGGGAAGATCTCGTATGGATATGGATGATGTGGGACTTGCATGATTATAGTATGGGTGCAACAGTACGTCTATATACACTGTGGAAGCTAGTGATCCAAGCCTAGATGTCCAGATCTGGGTCATAATCTACATCTGTGTAGACCAGATCGGTTCATATATGCGGGTCTATTCGGGGAACTTGGATCAAGGCCTATGAACCTAGATCCATAGGCGGATCCGAGAGATCCGGGATCTAGGGATATTATGGCAAAGATGAACGATGATTGGAGGATTAGCAGCATGGAATAAGCTCGGATACGTTATGATTACGATTATCACGAAGTATTGCCACTGGATCATGCATGGAAACCCTAGATCAACAAGATCAAGGGATCTAGCCGATCTGGAATTGGATCAGCGTGATCTAGCCTTATTAAGGCATGATCTGACTCGGAAGACGTGTGATCTGGATATTACGGGAGGTGATTACGATATTGGAGAAAGTAGAAGGCCAGATCACAACATTGCGACTAGTGATCTAATGTTTATGGTTCAGATCCAGGGTGATCTGCAAAGATGTCGACTGCTATGATGGTGAGGACAAGAAAGGACAAGGATCAGGATAGCGTAATCAGTCGATGTGTCGTTAAGGATAGGATACAGGATGGGATAGGTCTTAACATTAAATCAGAACCGAATTTGCATCGTACGACACAAGTGCTTCGCTACGCGCCTGGAAACGGGAACTACATTGGCCCTACGGTATTAATAGCGATTTAGGTGTATAGATCTAGGGTGGTTGATAATATCTAGATAATATATTGGCTAGATCCAACCTCCTAGTATCTTACCCTAAGTGCAGATCCAAGATCCCGGTATTAATTGCTTAGCCGGTAGATCTTCGGTTTCTCAACGATCAAGATCGCGCTATAGGAAGCGCCAAGCAATCAAAGGACCCCGCGTAAAGGGAAATCTACACAAAAGGAATTACTACAAGGCCGGATCCAGATCTAGGCCGCCGGATCAAGCTCGATCTAATCGCTTGGACTCCGGATCTACTACTGGCGAGTGGTGTGAAGACTTCCACGCTACTCTACGACCCCAACGTCACGCCAAGACGTTCAACTAACACCGATCGAGCAACTTAGCAGTCACCAAGAGAGGAAGATCCAGCCCAACCGACGGGTACACAAGGTGAGCAAGTTCAGCAGATCACGGATCATCGGAGGACCCCCTTCGTTAGTCGGTGTCCGGGCATTGGTGGGAAGTTGGATCTAGCGATCTCGCAGATTTTGCTGATCCCGCTACACCACAATGGTGCGCGTGCCCGGATCTGTTGGTGACTCGGGATTTCACCGTGAGTCTCAAGAAGATGTTCAAGTGAAGGTTGAACAAGGGGAACAAGCGTCATCGGACCTCGGATCGACGATGATGCCGCTGAATGAATCAAGATCCGCGGATCAGCAGAGCGCTAGGAGGAACTCTGCTGACGGAAGAGAGGGCGATCTGGATCCAGATCCAGATCTAGAAGAAAAACCTCTACCTCCACAGGTCCCCACGGGGACCCCGACGGATCTCGACGTAAGTCGAGATCCGTCAACAAAACAAGGGAAGGCGAAAGTGGAACCGTACAGATTGGTCGGATCTCCAGTCGAGCCTTCACCATATCCACCCAGGGATCTTCCAGTCTCTAGATCCGATAAGAAGAAGCCGAAGAAGAAGCTAACGCGGAAGAAGATGAAGGCTCCAGAGATGACGACGAAGATCCGATCGGATCTAAACCTAGATCCAGATCGGGACAAGGCTGGTCAGACGAAGATCTGGAGAATCTATTCTACCACAAAGAACTTCGCGAGTTCCTGGATCGAGATCCCGTGATGCGGATCCTGAGCTGAAGCAGGTCGGGGATCCAAGAGAACCCGTATCAGCTCCGATCAAGACTGCCAACAAATTAGAAGCAGTCAAGGATTTATTACGACTGTTGAAGGAAGCAGGAATGACCACGGGAGCTTTCGATGCGGATGATGTCTTTGATCTGGATCTCAAGGTGATCCAGACTGCCACCAAGGATCTATTCTCCAAGCTCAAGATCCTCGTCGGCGAGATCCCCCAGATCACAGATCCAGTGCCATCACCTCCGGCAAGTATTACGGATCGCCAAACGTCCTCATCACATTACGCCTCGGCTGCCGAGGACGAATCAGATCTCTCATCGGAACCAAAGCGAATGTCTCTGGGACCCTCCGGTACTTCAATGCTGGAGGCGAGATCCAAGATCCAACGTCGGAATCAGCCGAGATCCGGCCGCTCAAGGACGATCCCGACCTCCGAAGACCAGATCACAGCAGCCACGACGTCAGATGCCTCATCAGGCACCTTACAGAAGTATTTCGAAGCAGCCATGAGTAGATTCCTGGCGGAACAGCGAGGGCCGATCATGGATCAAGAAGCAGTGAAGGTACAGGATCCAGGATCACAAGATGTAGATATGGAATCTGTGAGATCTGAACGTAGCACATCTCGATGGGAGTATGATCCAGACGATATCGACTTCCCCACGGCTGCTCGAGCGACGGTCGCGACCGCTACGACCGGATCAGCCGGATCAACCATGATCCAGAGAGTCCGGATCTCTGCGATCTCAGATCTCAAGGAATTCACGGGGAAGGATCAAGACGAAGATCGGGCCAGAGCGTGGATTGGCAAAGTGAAATCGGCGTTCATGCGAGATCAAGCCTCCGACGAAGAAAAATGTCTGACCTTTGCGGATCTATTGGCCGGATCCGCCAAGAACTGGTATCGACAACTAAGCAGATCCACCCGTAACAAATGGTCGGATCTGCTTCGAGCTTTCCAAATCCAGTACTGCGGATTGGGGGTATCAGTGGCTAGACAATACTATCATGCCCGACGCCGACCAGAAGAATCTCCCCTCGATTATCTTTACCGCCTTAATGTTGCCGGATTACGCGCAAAGTTGAAGATCAAGGATGGTAATGCGAAGGATCGACGTGAACATGTGGATCACTACATTGAAACTTTGGAAGATCAAGATCTAGCTGACAGGCTGACTCTGCTACGACTATCCGACGCGGATGATCTCGAAGAAGTGTTACGAGCCCGTGAACGTGCAAAGAGCAGACAGAAGAAAGCCGCGTTCGGATCTAGCAAGTACCGGCAGAAGGCAACTAATCCAGCACCTGCAGCTACGACAAAACATGTCCGCGCGGTGCAGATCCGGACTGTGGAGTCTGAATCTGAGTCCGGATCCGACGGATCGGATGGATCTGACTCGGATGGAGACAATCATCGGCGGATCTACCTGGCAGCTGAGCAGGACGCCACCACAAAAGTGGAATCTGGTATGGAGAAGGTCGAGCAAGTACCAATCACCCACAAGTCGACAGATCAGACCCCACCAGATCATAGATCCCGGATCCAGAGCAGCGGATCCGATCGGAACCGTTGCTCGCACTGTGGATCTAAGAAGCATTCAGATCTAGGATGCTGGAGACGCCTCACTTGCCATAAGTGTGGTAAGCGAGGACATCCGGCAGATCATTGCCTCTTTGTATGCCGAGGGTGCGGAGAGCTACATGATATGGGAAAATGTCCTATGGAAGAGTTCTACAACCAGATCCGCCAGTGGTTCAACCCAGCCAAACATGCAGGTATGCTTCCAGAATCTGCAGAAAAGATGTTAAACTAGGACGCTCGCCGGGTTGGAATCCGGTACGAGCCGAGCGCTCTAGATATTGCATCTATGCATTTGTGAACAAGAAATCGGTAGATCAGGGTAACAAGATCCCAGATCTACGCGGTAATACATGTGATCTGAATGGAAACCGTGCTGTCGCAATCTCCAGTGTCCGCCAGGTGGATGATTACTCCAGATCCGAAGTGACCATGATGGTGGACCTCCACCCAGGAGAGATAAGGGGTTATTGGAAGCAACGGGATCCAGATCTGTGGTTCCAGCCCACAGATCAGGAGGATATACCAGTGATTCAAAAGCCAAGTCAGATCAAGGAGATCCGAAGATCCGAAGTTATGGATCTCTTGCCAGGAGAATCTCGGGGATATTGGAAACACTATGCCCCGGGAAAATGGTTCCGACAAGCCAAGATCACTGGTAAGATCAACAATGAGAGGGGGATCTTGCTCTTAGATACAGGCGCCGAAGTGTCCATAGTGGATACGGCCTTTGCTCGTAAGGTTGGGTGCTATATCGATACGAGCCAGATCCAAGATTGCGTTGGGATTGGCGAAAGTGTTTACAGGACAGAAGGGAGAACCCGGATCAAGATCACGATGGCTGGATCGCTGGTTTACTTTTTCGATATTTGGGTTGGAGATCTAGCAGGTCAAGATGCCATCCTGGGTATGGATTTCATGGTACCGGCGGGGATCCGACTGGATCTGGCCTATGGATCTATAAGTTTACCTGATGAGGTGCGGATCCAGCTTAGTGGGCGTCGACAGCTTTACAGCGACAAGGCCAGGCTGGTAACTGTAGGAGAACATATCCAGATCGAGATCGGACAATCAGTGGAACTTCAACTACATCTCCGGATGTCAGATCACGAGAAGTTCTGGGTCACCCGAGGGGATCGTTGGGTACCCACGGTGGTAAAAGGCCTCGGGAAGAGACGGTATCTGCAGATCACCAACGTGAGCGATAAGGCGATCATATTGCAAGAAGATGTGAGAGTTGGGATCTGGCTATCGGGTGATCACATTCCCCGGATGCCAGGATTTGTCTCGGTGGGGTCACGTCGGTATATGGAATGGCAAAATCTGGCTCTGGAAGCCACGGTGGAAGGAAGATCCGAGCATGATGAGATCTTGATGGAATCAACAGAGCCGATGGTGGATCGACCCTCCTACCCAGTACCTCGTGGTATCCTGAAACGACCCGAGATCTCGCAGATACAGGTAAAACCAGTGTTGACGACCGAAGATCAAACATCAGCGGGAATAGATCCGCAGGATCGAACTCCGATCCAACCAGTAGAGACCGAGGTGATAAACCAAAATATGGATCAGGTAAAGGCGGATGATTTGGATCCAGTGACTGGAGGATCAGCTGAAAGAGATCCACCCGGACAGTTATCTACCCCGATACAGGAGGCGCTCCCAGAGGATCGAAAAAAATCCCCAGATCAAGAGCCGGATCCGGAAGTACATTACCATGAAGGTAATGATCTGTATGCGGAAGATGTAGATCAAGAGATGGCGATCCTTCCAGAGATCAACCCCACCACGGATGAGGTGAAGATTGAGGATATCCAAGTTGGAGATCCGGGATCCAGACTACGGCGGAGATCGAACGATTACGTCAGAGGATCTGGAAATATCGACATCTTCTCATCGGAAAGGGAAATGCTCTACCACCGGCCGCAAGGGGTGTGGTGTGTGATATCGATGTGGGAGATGCTAAGCCAATCGCCCAACGAGTGAGGAAGATCGCGCCTCGATTCCGCGAGAAGTTATCAGATCTGATCAAGGGATTATTATCAGCTAAGATGATCAGCTATTCCAGATCACCCTGGGCCTCACCGATCGTGGTGATCGTGAAGAAGAATGGGGTAGATATCAGGCTGTGTATTGATTACCGCCTGGTCAATAGTCTTACTCAACTGATGGTCTACCCTATGCCCCTGATCAACGATCTTCTTGAAGATCTGGATAAAGTCCTGTGGTATTGCTCCTTAGATATGGCCAGTGGATTCTGGGTGGTGACTATGACAGATCGAGCTCGAGCGATCTCAGCTTTCATACCCCATTTGGGCTATTCGAATGGAATCGTATGCCGTTCGGCTTGAAGAATGCACCGCAGATCTACCAACGTCTGATCGACAACGCCTTATATGGATTCACCCGGATCCCTCCTCCTGGATCGGATCCAAGATCTACAGATGTGTTTGAAGTGGGAGAGGCCGATGATCCGGATAAGCCATCAGTGATCGGACGCAGATCGTATATCGATGACATCCTTATACCAGCGGATAGTTGGGATCAGCTATGTGATCGAGTGGACGCCCTACTGGAGGCGTGCGATAAGTGGAATCTGTCGATCAGTGTGGTGAAGAGTTTCTGGGGTATGAATAAAGTGGAATATCTGGGTCATCGCGTTTCGAAAATGGACTGGAGGCGAATCCCAAGGATCTAGAGGCATTAACGGATCTAGCGTTTCCTGGATCGCTGAGATCGATGCAATCTTTTCTGGGCAGCTTGAATTATTACAGTCGATTTATCGAAGATTACGCTATCTACGCAGCCGTGCTGTACGAGTTGAGGGAGGTCGATTTCGCCGCAATGTCCAAGGATGATGTACGGATCCAGATCAAGCGAAGTATGGAACATGAAGAGTTGGATCAACTATCTGAAGGAAGATCCAGGATCGGATCCAAAACCAAAGGCCTCGGAGATGTCCGATCCAGGAAGACTGGATGGAGATAAGGTGGATCCACGATGGATCCGTGCTCATCGGGCTTCGAGACACTCAAATCGAAGATCGCATCCACTCCGATCCTACGTCATTTTGATATGGATCGGGAGCCCGTGGTGATCGTATATGCGAGTGATTGGGCGATCTCGGCAGCTCTCGTGCAAGAGTACGACCAGATCTACTATCCGATCACCTTCGTGAGCCGGACGTTGAAGTCGAACGAGTTGAATTACAGCCCAGTGGAGAAAGAAGTGTTGGCGCTGCTAAGGATCTGGATCTCGGATATAACATGTTGGTGGGACGCCGGATCCGGGTGCTGACTAGATACTCCACGTTGGCCTGGTTATTTAGATCGACCGGATTACAGGGCGATTAGGCCAATGGGCGTCACTGCTATCACCGTGGACATTAGAGATTGTGAAGTGCGTTAAAGGAGAAGAAGAGATCCTAGGGGTGATTGCGGCTAGTATCACGCCCAGATCCATGGTGGATGAAGCGTTGATCCAGATCTCGCCCAAGAAAGAGCCACGACGGAAGATCCAAGCTCCAATTCCTGTGATCCAAGCGGATGAGAGCTGTATGTAGTCAGTTTCGATGGATCAGCCCGCGTGAAGCGTGGAGGTGGTGGCGCATATAGTGCGATCTTGTGGAAGTTGCCTGAATGGACGGTGATCCAGGCCAGATCGGCCTATGCGGAAGATCTTACTGTCAACGAGGCTGAATATCATGGGCTGTTACTATGTCTGGATCTGTTAAGTACCGTGGATCGCAAACGAGTGGTATTCTGCGGTGACTCTAATCTGGTGATCCGACAGGTCAGGGGTGAGATCGAGTGTAAAGCACCCGGTCTGACTTTACTCAAGCAGAGGGCTTTAGATCGACTGAGGGACTGGCCAGATCATGAGCTTGTGCATGTGAAACGAGATTGGAACGGCAGTGCGGACAGTTTGGCTAGTGCAGCGCTACAACGACAAGGTGGAGTGAAGATCGAGTCGGATGAGGATAAGCAGGATCTGATCACGTTGAACAGATTGGATGAGGTATTGGTAGTTAAGAGGGCGGATCAGACAGCCATCACGGCGGTAGTGACTCGATCAGGCTCGCGATCTACGACGCGAACGACTTCGGATCCGCGATCATTACGGGAGGAAATAGTTCGAGATCTCAGGATCGATCGGATCCGACAGGCCCAAGACGAGGAGGCGTGGATCTCGGGATTAAAGAAGTATCTGAATGGAGATCTACAGGATCTGACTCAGCAAGAAGCCAAATCATATGCTAATCTAGCCGCCGATTACGACTTGGATCACCACGATCTACTGTTTTACTGCCCTTCTACGAGACCGACAGATGCAGATCGAGACAAGCTGATGCGACTAGTGATCCCGGAGACTTTATATCAAGACATACTACATCACTACCATGTGAGCCTAGAAGGTGGACATCAAGGGATCGGCCGAACTTATCAGCGGATCCGGGATCACTTCCATTGGAGAGGTCTGTATAAGAGTGTCCAAAGATACGTGGGTGAGTGTGTGGATTGTGAGACTGGTAAGAGTAAACCTCGGATCCAAGGAGAGTCGCCAGGTAACCTTCAGGCGACGTATCCTTTCCAGATCATAGCTATGGATCACATCCCGTCGCTGCCCAGATCGCACAAAGGGAATACAGAATTATTGATCTTTGAAGATCTATTCACGGGATATGTGATCGCGAAAGCCAGCTCATCAAGGACTGCTCAGACTGTCGCCGAATCATACGAGGAATGTGTCTTCCGACGATTTGGGGCCAGCGAAGCGATTAGGCATGATCGTGAACCAGGATTTATGTCCGACTTTTTCCGAGCGTTTAACAAGATCTTGGGTCAGCGTCAACGTGCCACGATGGCATATCGGCCCCAGGCTAACGGATCGGCAGAGCGCATGGTCCAAACCACAACTCGGGCGATTAAGATGTATGTGCAGGATCTGGATCAACGGGATTGGGATGAGTATGCCGAGAGGATCACCTTCGCGATCAACACCGCACATGATCGGATCCGAGGAGAAACACCTTTTTATATGGTACATGGGTGGGATCCTAGATCCACCTTGGAAGCGGTGATCCCGGTGGGAAGTACGCGAAGACATGATCGAGATCCACGGCGGTGGAGGTATCAGATCCAGCGGTATTATCAACAGGTTCGGGAACAGGTTAACCAACGGCTGCGGAGGCGATCTCAGATCGAGCGGATCTACACAATCAGGAGATCCGCCCGCATCAGATCGAGGTCGGATCTCGAGTGTGGCTATATCTGGATCGAGTGAAGGAGGGATATGCTAAGAAGTTAGCACACTTGTGGCACGGACCATTTCGGATTGTAGAGAAAGTTGGAGAACATGCGGTGAGATTGGAGATTGCCGGATCCGGATATCATATTTTCCCTATGGTACATGTGAACAAGTTGAAGCTAGTGAAAGAATATCCAGATCGACCACTAATGCGACTCAATGTGGGAAGTCAAGATCGTCTGGATTTTGATGAAGATCTATTACCAGGGGATAGCTGGATCCAAGATCGCGATCCCGATGAGTATGAAGTGGAGAAGATCACAGATATGAGATCAGGGAGAAGAACGAGATATGGACGGATCTACCGAGAATTCCTCGTATATTGGCGAGGATACGATGATCCGACTTGGGTGGATGAAGCAGATCTCAACTGTGGCGCTCTGCTGCATGAGTTCCTGCGAGATCGCACGAATCACAATCGATTCGGTGTGATGCAATCTCACGAGGAATCGTGAGGTCGCAATCAACGACAACAAGCTGGTTGTTGTCGTGGTGAAATCGGTTGAAGGATCTACATGAAGGATGTAGATCGGAGGAATGGGCATGCATATATACATGTGAAATGCGACGATAATGGAAGATCAAGTCTCGAGATCCAGAGATCCTAGCGGATCGAGGTAGATCACGACTCTATGAGGATGGATCGAGGTAAACGGGAAGTATACAAGTCAAGATCATCGAACATATATTGAAGGATGTTATAGAAGGAGACAAATCACTTAAGAGAGCTAGTCATTACGATCTAGCTACTGGTCGGTGGTTGCGCTACTTGGAGACCGAAGAACTTACGATCCAGACGAGGAAGATGGCGCGATGGGTGATCCGCAGTATGATCACGATAATGGTTGCGCCAAGGATCCGCCGTGTCGGCCTCCGCTAACGCCTCCAGCAGATCAGTGGGTTCCCGACGATTAAGCTGCGGATCGGCCAGATTAGCACGTCTGGCTTCGATCCCGGGTACCAGGCCACTTCGTCGGTCCGCTTGGGGAAGTGGAGGAAGAATGGATCCAGGAGTAGATTCAGATCACACCACCCCTCGATCATGGCCTGGATCAGCGTGAGCAGCATGCGCTTCCACCTATTGCCTGCGTGGGATCTCCGATTGTTACGCTGTTTAGCGAAAGATCCCAGCCACGGCGACTGCGCGATCATGGCCGCGGTGATCGGGAACTTGTGTGTCGATTCCCAGTACGCGATCATCTCCGAAGCCTCGAAATCACGGTACTGTCGGATGAAGATCCCAAGTCGGCCACCAACATCGGCCTCGAAGGAGATCGGAGGCAAGATGTTCCGGATCACCTGCCAAGGCTCCGCCGCTTGTAGTGTTTTCACGTTGGCTTCTGTGATCAAATGACCACAGAAAGCTGGGGCCGTCGGGGATGTGTAGATCGTCGGCCGATGGGGGAAGATCCAGTCGGGCCGGAATGGTAAGATCGGGAACAGGAAGTTCACGGTCATGGCGATCAAGGTTTGATTTGCCAACCGGGACTCAATCCATGGATCTATGTCGGCGGCAGCCATGACTCGGGCAATCCGCCGACCGGGAATACAACGACCCTCAGGGAATGGAACCTGAGGGACGAAGGTGATCCGAGGAGGCTGACGTCCAGGGGGCGGGTTGGCGGGGCCAGATCCGCCCGAAGGACCAGGTCCGTTATCCTGATCTCCAGATCCCGCATCGGAGTTCGATCCATCGGATCCACCTGGAGATCCGCCAGATCCGGCTGCAGATCGACGTTGGGGAGACGCATGATCTCGACGACGAGCCTCAGATCGGGATTGGGAAATGGCCATCAATGTTTGAGCCTCATAGAGGTCATCGGCCACTTCCGCGTTCTCCTCCTCCTCCTCCTCCTCATCGGATCCGGATCCGACCTCAATCACCTCGCCGGATGATTGACTAGGTCCAGCATCTTTGGAGGGCGGAGTCGAGGCTTGATCTGGGGGAGGCGATCCTCCTCCGGTAGATCCTCCACCCAGATCAAACTCGGATTCGTCCTCTTCATCCATGGACCCATCCCCCGCCTCGAGAGGAACGGATCGCTTCTTCTGAGGTCGCGAAGGGGAAGGCGAGCTAGATCTGCTGCGAGATCGCTTGGATTTGGAAGCGTCGACGTCCTGATCCTCGCTGCCGGAAGTCTCCGCAGAGGGAGAGCGTGGGATCCCTCCCGCGGGTTGATCCGTGTCGGATCCAGGATCCAGACGCAATTGGGTCTGAGGAGGAGGCGCCCCGATTGTGGCCGAGATGGACGTGAGGCGCTGGAAGGCAGCGGTGTATTCATGACGGAGGGCATCCCGTTCACGGACCACTTTGCCTAGATCTCGGGAAAGCGTACGGATCTGAGCCTGATTCTCAGTGATAGTACGCTCCCGATCTGCATAGGCCTTCTGGGCTACCTCGACATCATGACGTGCACGGGTCAGATCACCCTCCAGCGTCTGCAGCCGGGTCGTATCTGAAGCCGATCTAGCCCGATGGGCTGCCAGATCCGACTGTAATAACCCCAGAGTCCGCTGCGCTGACAAGATCTCAGCATCCCGCGCACGGATCTGAGCTTGCAAAGAGTCGCGCTCCCGAGCAATCTGGTCGAGATCGGCTTGGGTAGGCCCCGTGGGCAGGAGATCCGCCTGCCGAGACTGGGGATCAGAACCCGAAGATCCGCGATCAGTGCCATCGGATCGAGACAGAAGTAGCTCTGCTTCAACCCGATCCAGTTCAGATCGGGTCCTGCGCAGACTTTCCTCCGTCGCAGATAAGGTGGATTCGGCATCCTCCCGCTCTCGATCCAGATCGCGGTTGGCTTGTTGGAGATCCAGAATCTCCCCACCTGCCTGTGTCATCTCTGAGGCGAGATGGTGGATGGTAGACTCCAGATTGCCACGATCCCGAGCCAGATCGTCGATGTGAGCCTCTAGGTGGCGGATCTCATCAATCCGTCGATCGAGACCATGATTGAGGTCGGCGATCTGGGCTTCCAAGGCCGAGATCTCGGGCGCCGCGGATGGTGGCTCCATGCTGACAACGCGATCAGACTCCAGCGAAGCTTGAAGGTTGTCCCGCTCCTCTCGGAGGCGACTCATCTCGGTCCGATAGTGCCCGATCTCTCGGCCTTGATTGGCACACATCATCTCGAGAGACTCGTGGGAGCAGATGTGCTCACGGTTCAGATCCGTGGCTTCATCCGCTCGACGAGTGGCCTGCCGGAGTTCATCGCTCAAACGCAACACTCGGCGACGCAAGGCGACCACAGACCGACGGAGATCTTCGGGTGAACCCCCAGTGGGCCCACCGATCTCGGATCGAGGTGAAGGAGGATCGTGGCGGCCGGATCTATGCTGTGATCCATCGTGGCCGTGATCCGACATAGTTGGCTGAGGTGGTGGAAAGACTTGAACTTGGCGAGGTGATTTGAAGAATGGACGCAGTGAAGTTGTTATGCAACTACAACTGGCGACCAGGGGGCGGCTGTGGTGAAGTGGATTTGAAAGATTTGGCATTGAAGTATCCAGGAAAGATCCGATTTGGACGTGATCGGACCTGACGTGATGTGATTGGAGTAGATGACGAGCTGATGTGGGTGGATCTGGTGGTGGATCCAGTTGATGGATAAGATTGATGGAGATTAGTGACACCTTGGGTGGGACGTGATAGATGTATTGATATACGATCTGTACATGTACCCAGATCCGAAGAGCTGGGAAGATCTCGTATGGATATGGATGATGTGGGACTTGCATGATTATAGTATGGGTGCAACAGTACGTCTATATACACTGTGGAACTGGTGATCCAAGCCTAGATGTCCAGATCTGGGTCATAATCTACATCTGTGAAGACCAGATCGGTTCATATATGCGGGTCTATTCGGGGAACTTGGATCAAGGCCTATGAACCTAGATCCATAGGCGGATCCGAGAGATCCGGGATCTAGGGATATTATGGCAAAGATGAACGATGATTGGAGGATTAGCAGCATGGAATAAGCTCGGATACGTTATGATTACGATTATCACGAAGTATTGCCACTGGATCATGCATGGAAACCCTAGATCAACAAGATCAAGGGATCTAGCCGATCTGGAATTGGATCAGCGTGATCTAGCCTTATTAAGGCATGATCTGACTCAGAAGACGTGTGATCTGGATATTACGGGAGTGATTATGATATTGGAGAAAGTAGAAGGCCAGATCACAACATTGCGACTAGTGATCTAATGTTTATGGTTCAGATCCAGGGTGATCTGCAAAGATGTCGACTGCTATGATGGTGAGGACAAGAAAGGACAAGGATCAGGATAGCGTAATCAGTCGATGTGTCGTTAAGGATAGGATACAGGATGGGATAGGTCTTAACATTAAATCAGAACCGAATTTGCATCGTACGACACAAGTGCTTCGCTACGCGCCTGGAAACGGGAACTACATTGGCCCTACGGTATTAATAGCGATTTAGGTGTATAGATCTAGGGTGGTTGATAATATCTAGATAATATATTGGCTAGATCCAACCTCCTAGTATCTTATCCTAAGTGCAGATCCAAGATCCCGGTATTAATTGCTTAGCCGGTAGATCTTCGGTTTCTCAACGATCAAGATCGCGCTATAGGAAGCGCCAAGCAATCAAAGGACCCCGCGTAAAGGGAAATCTACACAAAAGGAATTACTACAAGGCCGGATCCAGATCTAGGCCGCCGGACCTAAGCTCGATCTAATCGCTTAGACTCTGGATCTACTACTGGCGAGTGGTGTGAAGACTTCCACGCTACTCTACGACCCCAACGTCACGCCAAGACGTTCAACTAACACCGATCGAGCAACTTAGCAGTCACCAAGAGAGGAAGATCCAGCCCAACCGACGGGTACACAAGGTGAGCAAGTTCAGCAGATCACGGATCATCGGAAGACCCCTCCGTTAGTCGGTGTCCGGGCATTGGTGGGAAGTTGGATCTAGCGATCTCGCAGATTTTGCTGATCCCGCTACACCACACTGTCTTCTGCCCAACAGGTCTCACCAACACAGTATTGTCTTCTGCTTTCCGTTTCTTGCCACTGGCAGCCGTTTTCATTAGCTTGCTCGTCCACTTTAACTCGGTACGTAGTAGTTTCCAACCTTCCATGAACTCAAATTGTTGTTTGCTGCGTTCCAAGTAAACTTTTGAAGCGTTCTGCACGTACATGTCTTCGTTCCAACCAGAACGCTCTCGGCTCTTCAATTTCATTTAGATCCCCTTAAACTTTGTGACTTCAGGGTTGAGGTTTTTCCACCTTCTAGTTATCGCCACTACAGAGCGGTTGTCAGCGTCGTCGGAAGGCAGGTTTCGCAGTCAGTGCTGGTATACTCGCTCGAAGAATGTGGACTTCTTCTGCCCGGTGCACGTATTGGGTCTTCGGAGGTCTCTAGCCATGAGAGGCACACCTGGGCGGTGTCGACATCGCTCCATCCGCTCCCTTTGCCCATGCTCGACTCGATCTTCCCTAGACGACCTTTGAGCGTCTGCACCCACCCTGACCATCAATCTGGGGTCTTATTTTAAGCCCTCGAGCCTCTCGAATAAGACCTGGCGAAGTTAAATATCCCTTTAAGACCCCCATGGAAGCACAAAACTCGGGCAGGTCTTAAGCATGAGTGGCGAAGTGGTTCTGCGAAATGGCAAGGTCGCAGGAGTCCTCCCGCACACGGCACCCGAACTGTGGACTAACGGAGGGGGTACTCCGATCTTCCGTGAAGTTCTCGATCTCACCTTGTGTACTCGTCGGTGGGACTAGGACGCTCCTCGGGTGATCTCAGGAGACGCGCTTGTTGTTGATCTTGCTGTCTGACAGGACAGTGGGAGAGGTGGCAGCAGCGGGGATACTTTTACTCGCTGTGCCGGGTAGATATCGAGCTTTCGATCTTAGGTGTCTTAGATCGATCTCGATCTGGCCAGTGTCGATCTTGGCCTGGGGGTGTCTTGCGGTCGGTGTGTGACCTTTGTCCAATAGTTCCAATACGTGCTTGCCGCTTCTTGTAGCGGGGTCTTGAGATTTGAGGGTTGACGAACGTCCATCCAAGCGACCGGGGCCTACGGGGTCTACCTAGTGTCGATCTTGATCTTGCGTGGCGTCGGGAGGGCCAATCTTATATATCCCTACCCGGAATAGCGTAGAAGAAGGAAGACTTGTGTAGTAGAAGGTGAAAACAACTCTGAATTAATGGTTAATGTCCTATGCTTCCCATCTGTGGCTGTCCATACTGCTCTGGCTTCATAATACCCATAATAAAACTAAGATCGATATCACCTGCTGTGATCGATACCGCGTGGGTACAATCGTCTTGGGCGGGGATGATGGTACACGCATTCGCTTGGTCATTATAGTGAGTGTCACTGTATCGAGGATCACCATTGGGAGGGATTGCTCTTAATCTCGATTGATGGGACGAGATCGAAGTCGGATAACTTCTTATTTGCTTTACCACAACCGCCCCCTGCACGAGTGACTGCAGCACAACTGCTTTCGCTCGCTGCATCGCATTTCCTTCCAAGTCGATCATCCTTCCATGGTCCAAGATCAAGCTCCGATCTCACTCCTCCTTCGTCCCAGTCTTCTTCTGCTCCAAGATCGACTGCTCCACTTGGGCATACTCACGGTGGCGGCTGCTACCGTCGATCCTGGCGTATCTTCCACCCCTCCGCCTCGGCCCAGTTCTTCATATCCGGAATGTCGTCGGTTGTCTTCAGCACTGATGGTGCAAGTCCATCGATTTCATGTGGTTCTGCAAGTCGTTCGAGCCACGTTCCAAGACATTCTAGCATCTCTACGGGGTGTGGAGAACGTCATTAATCGCGAATCGATCTTCCGTCATTGCAGGATGATCACGAGGATCTCCAGCATGTTTACACTGACTCCCTCCACCACATGGGCGATATCCACCGCCATTTAGATCATCTACGATCTCAAGCCATGCCGTTTGCCAGATTCTATCAAGATCGATACGATACGTTGATCCAAGAGCTGGAGAACTCCAACATACAGCTAGTGGAGAGTAGGTCGGCTGTTGAAGATCTTGAAGAGAAGCTGGACTAAGTCTCCCAGCTTCAGGAAGATTACAGTGAGCTTCAAGCCACTTCCAAGAGCACGATCTTATGTCTGGAGGACGAGATCGAAACTTTGAACCGTCAAGTCCGGAATCTTCAAGCTCAGCTGGCAGCTGCTCGTCATCGCGACCAGACCCAAGATCAGTCATTGTTAGAAGTTCGTCAGCACTTGCAAGCTCGAGATCAAGACCTCTCCAAGGCTCAACAACGGTGCCAAGCGCTGGAGCGGTCGGAAGCTTCACTGGAAGCTGCGACCCTTCAATTTCAACGTCAGATCGGCACACAAGATTGACGCATCGCCCGGATTCAAGAGGAACGGAATCAGTTTCGGACGGACTGCCATGAAGCTCATTCGGAGCGAGATCGAGCGGTGGCTAAAGCATCCTCTGCCTCCGAGCGTCTGGATAAGGCCCGTGCTGAGCTCCGCACTCGTGACCATATTGATTCCACAGGGCCAACATCTCCCGATTAGAGCAACAGGCCGCCGATCTTCAAACTGCCAGTTCCCAAGTCGATTACCAGTTCGTGAGCCAGAAGCGGGAGCTTGATGCTCTGCGGGTTGAGCATGCTACTCTCACAACTCGCTATAAAGATGCCTATAGCCGATTCTGGGCTGTGGCTCGCTCCTTAAATCAAGATGTTCCCCTTCCGACTCCTGCGAGCCTGACACGCCCTCGATCTGAGTCGGGATTGCCCCCCAGCTCGACCTCACAAGTCCCGAAAGCTTAATTTTACGCCCCCAGACTCTCCCGACGATCTCCCTGGGATCCCGATTCCGACGTTTCTGAGCCGGAGTTGCCCGTTCTTCCTCAAGAATCCGAGATCGAGCGGGAAGGTGGCTCCCCTAAAGAAGATGCTGACGACCCGAGATACTAACTGCCCTTGCTAAATAAATCTCGCTCGGATCCCCGTCGATCCAAACAACCTGGTGACAATCTTGGTCCGTCGGGTACTGCTGGCCACCCAATTGAGTTGGGTGGCGAAGGGAGTGATTACGATCCCTCTGAAGATTTACCTGAACAGTCTCCGGACGCAGAAGAACCCGCCGACGATATTGAATCTAGTCTCGGTGATGGCGATCTTGAATCTGGTGAGGGTAATTCGCTTCCCGATATCCGTCAATCTTCCGATGCTACTTCCCTGATCCCAGCTCACCCCAAGGTCCCGAGACCGGAGTGGATTCGTAGCCTGATTACTTGTCGCCTCTTTCGCTCAACGGACGTCTTCCACTGGGATGCTGATCGTGTAAGTCGCTTGAGCGTTTCCAACTTAAACGTATGAGTGTTGAGCAATCTTAAGCTCGGGGTGTCCGAGTGGCTGTTTTCTGACGTGGCCCCCACCGTCAAACCTTCCCAGATCGAGATCGAAGATTTCATTACGGGACCTGCAGTGGATACCCTGATGTCTCTCGATCCATTGCCTCCAACGTAGATCGTGGAGCCCAACCATGTAACAGATAGAACGGGGTATCTCCTCGGATGCGATCTTGGGCAGTATTGAGTGCGAAGGTGAGGCGCTCCGCATATTCATCCCAATCTCACTGATTGATATCCTCCTCGTAAATCTTGACTGCACGTGTCAATGTTCCCACCATCCTCTCTGTTGTACCATTCGCTTGCGGGCGGTATGCCATTGTTGCTTGCTGTCTTTGTCCCACGATCTTGTTGAACGATCTGAAGAAGTCAGACATAAAACCAGGTTCTCGATCATGTCGGTTAGCCTCGCTTGCGCCGAGTCGTCAAAAGACACATTCCTCATAATTCTCAGCGACAGTCTGTGCTGTTCTTGAGGCGCTAGCTTTCGCGATCACATACCCCATGAATAGATCGATCCAGATCAATAGCTCGGTATTTCCTTTGTACGATCTTGGTAACGACGGTATGTGATCCATGCCGATAATCTGAAACGGGTACGTAACTTGTAAATTGGCGGGCGATTCCCCATGGATCGTAGGCCGTCCTTTTCCTGTCTCGCAGTGTATGCACTGACCCACGTAGCGTTGTACACTCTGATATAGTCCGCGCCAGTGGAAGTGAGCTCTGATCTTGTGGTATGCCCGTCCGATACCTTAGTGGCCACCTTCCAGACTCGAATGATAGTGGTGCATAAGATCGTTTTGCAATGTTTCGGGCACCACGAGCTTGGCTACGAGATCGCGATCTTCATCGGACTGCTTGGTCGGCGGAAAATAGAACAATAATCCTGACTCATCTGTCTCATAGCGATCTGCGATCTTACAATAGCTTTTCGCGTCAACCGGCGTAAGATCGAGTACATCCCGTCGCAGGTAGGCCTTAAGATCGACGATCCATTTTTCCTCATTCTGAGCTCGACCAATACGCTCCATCCTCATTCTCTGCACGATCTCTTCTTCCAATACTTGAGGGGGGGCATTTCTTACGCGATCTCGTGACTGCGGTGACCTGGACTGTGGCTCCATCGTTCTTGGCTATCAGCAACTCATCCAATCTATTGAGAGTCATGAGATCTTGACGCTCCATCGGTGGCGATCACATCCCATCTTCGCGACGCAACGCGGCACTCGCCAGACTGTCCGCGCTTCGGTTCCAATCTCGTTTCATATGTAGGAACTCATGGTTAGGCCAAGACCGGAGACGTTCCCGTGCTTGCTGTCGTAGCAGCGTTAATCCCGGGGCCTTGCATTCGATCTCACCCTTCATTTGCCTGATCACCGAGTTAGAGTCACCGCAGATGATCAGAAGTCCCCTGCCCATATCCGTCAGGAGATCGAGGCACAGGAGCAGACCGTGGTACTCGGACTTATTTACCGTAAGATCGAGCTTGTACTTCGATGCTGCTGAAATCACTGTCCATTCTGGTAGGCTCCACGCTATTCCACTGTATGCTCCGCCACTTTGTTTCACACGCACTGATCCATCAAAACTAATAACCAGTAATCTCTCGCTTGGTTCCGCTGCTGGAGGCGGCATCGAGATCGCTTGTCATGGCTCCTTCCTGGAGCGATCGAAACCAAGATCGAGTCTACTTCTTTGCGAGGCGTAATACTCGCTGCGATCACGCCTAAGATCTCATCCTCCCCTTTGGTACATTTGACGATCTCGCGGGTCCAGCTTGATAGGAGTGCAACCCATCGCCCTAATCGTCCTTGCAACCCGGACGAGTGAAGTAGCCACGCCAATGTAGAGTGGCGCGTCAATACTTTAATCGTTCTTGTCACAAGTTGAGTATAGCAGATGTCTAATACCCTGAGCGGAGCCAGCGCTTCCTTATCGACCATGCCATAATTGATTTCATTCGGCTTGAGCGTGCGACTAGTGAAAGTCACTGGCTTATACATACCATCGTGCTCTTACATCAGGGCAGCTGAGATCGCCCACTTGCTGGCATATACTACCACCACCGGTTGTCGATCTATGTCGAAGTGTTGCAAGATTTGTAATGGGCCCTCCATTTACATAAGTAGCATCTTTATGATATTACATAAGTAGGCATGATCGGCACACGACAAGCGTGAGCTGACTCGTCATCCTCTGATTGGGTGAAAGTGGGAGAGCCAGACCCCACTTTCAGCCAATCAGCTGTCGACCTTTATTTGAGTGGTTCACATTGGTCCTAAGGGCTCGCGCCCCGGGCTAGTAATAAATCAGAGTTGAATTTACCTCGAGCTTAGTACTTAGTTCTCAGTCTTTACTAAGAATAAGACGCTTCCTCGACAGCTAGGTGTAAGCCAGCGACGGACATACACCAGGCCCGTTACACCTGGTAGCACTTCGTAGTCCTTGCCATGACCAAGTTTGAGATGAGTGAGAACCAGCCCGCTGGAACTCCAGACATGACGCTGGAGCATGCCGCTTTCCCCCATCTCACGTCAATCGAGTGGCAAGCGCTCCACCGCCTTGCGGCGGTGTCAGGAGAAGTCGCTGCTGAGCTCAGCGACGCCCGACCAGCATCGCCAAGCCATCCAAGAGTTCATGGTCTGCGAGCTCGCCGAAGCAAAGTGGCGAGTACTAACTCCCTCGCAACCATCACAGCACGACGCCGTGAAGATGGAGACCTCTTCATATTCTGGGACGGGTCCAGATCGTCTCCCTCTGAACCGCTGGTTCAGAGAGATTGATATCGCGATCGCCTCGAGGCTAATCGAGGCGCTGTCAGCCAAAGTGAACTTTCTACTATCCCGCCTCTCCGGCAAGACCAAGGAATGGCCCCTCGGCAAGCTCGTCGTCGACCAACACGCGTTCCCAACTCTGGCGACACTCCAGAGTGACCTTCGTCTCGCATCTGAACCACCCCAAGACGAGTCACGCGTTCGGACGACGTTCTTCGCCCTAAAGCAAGACAAGATGTCCATGTGCGATTATGTCCAGAAGACACGCCATCTCGCGTCGTGTATCGTCACGAAGCCGATCGACATGGTGTCCCAAGTCCATGTTTTCGTATCCGGGATGCACGAAGGCATGACACGATACTGCCTTACGCGGGCTGAACCCACGACCCTGGAAGAAGCTTTCGCCCTCGCGTTACGCGAGGACTATGTGGTGACATCGCCGTACGCAAGGACAACCTACACAGAGACTCGTCAATCGGGTCCTGAACCCATGAAAATCGACGCCGTTGAGGCGTCGCAGCGTCAGCAGTGATTACCCTCGAGGCGAGGACGAAGCAGCCGAGGCGACCGTCCGATGGTTTGTTTCCGGTGCCGTAATCCTGGGCATCGCGCGGCGGTGTGCTGCGTGCCGGCTCCCGTCATTACCTATGTGGAGCATTCCACGTCCGGCAAAGCAACCACGGCCGCGCAACCAAAAAACGGTCGGGACCAGTAGGGGCGGGGTGCCCTACTGGTTGGAACGGAGGGCCGGGCCCACCGGTGGCAGACCGACCTCCTAGCCCCCTGTGCTTCTTGCACACTTCAATGCCACCACTGCCAGCGGTGACTCGAGACTGATCATCGTCAGTCTGCTTGTCGCCGGCGCCCGGCGACCTCTCCGCGCGCTCCTGGATTCAGGTGCGACGAACAACTTCTTCCGCGCGTCGTGCCAGTCGGTGCTTCCCGATAGTGTTCGTGTCCGGAACGGTCCGGGCGAGGTGGAAATCAAGCTTGCTGATGGCAAGACTCGCCGCGTTGCGCGACGCGAGGTCTCGTTGCCGTATACATTCGACGGTTTTCACAGCAATGATAACTTTCTCGTGATCGAGATGAATTACGCGTTTGATTGTATCCTGGGTATCCCATGGTTGGCCAGGTATCAGCCCAGATCGACCGGTTGGCTCGTTAAGTCAAGCGTCCTCACGACTTCGACGTGAGCGAGGTATTCACACATCTCGTAGTTGCACCAAGAGACTGGCCTCTCGTCACAGTCGTGGACGGTGCGTCCACGACGCATATTGTGCACTGAGCGAGCGATGGCCCTCTTTGCACGATCTGCGCAGCGCTGTTGACTGGCGAAGATGACGAAGGACGCGCGTGAGAGACAAGCGAGCGCGCATCCGTACTCCTCGCGGATGACGAACGTGGCGGTTGAGCAGTGGCTCCCGCGTACAACCGAGGCGGTCGAGCAGCGGCTCTCGCATGCTACTGAGGCGGTCGAGCAGAGGCTCCCGCACGACGATGCCGCGGTTGGTCCGCAGTTACCACCGCGCGCGACCGGCGCGGTCGAGGACGAGCTCTCGCGCCTAGAGGAGGGTGTATCATCGTCCAGCGAGAGCGACACCTCAGTCTCGAGCAGTGGCTCGAGACGCACAAAGACCTTCCGCAGGTTGCCGCGACGATTGAAGCCTCACCGGAATTTCGCTGATCCACCGCCAGGACGGAGTGAATCGGTCTGCATAATCGAAGTCGCAAGCCCACCTGACGACGCCAAGTCCATCACCCGACTCCCAGGCCTCTCCTGGAAGAAATTCCTCCGAGACCTTAAGGCCGGGGACATCAAGCAAGTCTGTCGATCACCGACACTGACTCGGTGCCTCACGAGATTAACTCTGTTGAGCTCGACGACGCGTCGTCAAGACCGAAGAGCGCTTCGCCGCGCAGTCTTAGGAAACTCTGAAGGCCTCTGGTAACCCGGTCTACGAGACAGTCCGCGAGTTTGCCGACGTCTTCCCAGATAAGATCCCTGCGGTTCTGCCAACGGATTGTGGCGTACGCCATGAGATAGACCTCGCGCCCAGCGCGAAGTATTGCGTGACACGGCAGTGGCCACTGCCGTGCGATCAAGTCAAGGCCATCGACGAAATTTTCGAAGGTTGCAGGCAAGCTGGCCACGTCCGCGAGAGTACCTCCCCACATTCGAGCCCAACCTTCTGTGTGAAGAAGGCTACGGGTGGTTGGCGCATCGTCCACGCTTTCAACAAGCTCAACGATGCCACCATCCCGGCGCAGACCCCGATCCCCGGCAAGGACATGGTACTGGATTCCATGTCGGGCAGCGTCGTCTTCGGTGCCATCGATTTGACCGGTGGCTTTTATCAGATACTGATGCGCGAGAGTGACATCCCTCTCACGGCCGTCAGTACTCCCATCGGAATGCTCTGGGAGTGGCTCGTCATGCCCCAAGGCCTGAAAAACGCGCCCGCCACGTTCAATCGCATGGTTTCCCACGTGCTTCGCCCACTCCGCGACTTCGCGCCGAGTTACTTCGACGATATCTTTGTCCACAGTCGCGCTGAGGATGGTTTCAGCGCGGTCGAAGTCCATATCCGGCACTTGAGGCAAGTCTTTCAGGTGATGAGAGAGAACAAACTGTATGCCAACCTCAAGAAGTGTGTATTTTGTGCACCGGAGATTCCGGTGCTCGGCTGTTACGTGAGCAAGAAAGGAGTACGAGCCGACCCAGAGAAGGTTGCGTCCATTTGCTCATGGCCCACGCCCACAAGTCCCACTGAGCTTTGTCAGTCTCGCGAACTATCTGCACAAATACACGAAAGACTACGCCGGACTGATCCAGCCGCTATCGGCCCTGTTGAAGAAAGACGCCACGTGGTCTTGGCGTCCCGAGCACCATGCCGCATTCGACTCGGTGAAGAAGAGCTTGGCGTCTGCGCCAATACTGATGCTCCCGGACGATTCGAAGCCTTTCCACGTGGTGTGCGACGCTAGCGATACGTTATCGGGTGCGCGCTCATGCAGTTTGACAACGAAGGTGATGAACGAGTCGTGAGCTACCAGTCACGACAGATGAAGCCAGCTGAGCGCAACTACCCTGTACACGACAAGGAACGCCTAGCGATACGGTATACTCTGATAAAATTTAGAGTGTATCTGCTGGGCGAGCAAGCATTTGCCGTGTACACAGACCATGCATCGCTGCGGACAGCGATGAAATCGCCACATCTGTCCCAGCGCATGGCGCGCTGGCTGTCGTTTTTTGCCGAATACAACTTCGTCGTGCACTACAAGCCGGACAAGAACAATATCCTCGCCGACGCGCTGTCTCGGCGACCCGATAACGATCCTCGTGTGGTGTTGAGTTGTCAAGTAATTGACAACGAGGATGAAAGTGATGATCACTGCGCTGTGTGCGCACTTCAGGTATCAACCTGACGTCTGTGTCCCCCGAGATGGATTTACGCGATGAAATCGTCGCGGCGTACACAGACGATACGCCAACATCTTGGCGTACCTCCGCTCTCCCAATGACGAGACACTTGGAGCTCTCTCGCGCAATACGCGTAACCAGATCGACCGCTACCATCTTGACGGTGATCTGCTGTACTACAACATCGATCGTTTCGATGCTCCGCGAGTCGTCGTGCCCAACGACGACGATCTGCGAGCTCGCATCATTCACGAGTTCCATGATAGCCCCACAGGTGCACACTTGGGCCGCGAAAACACCTTCGCAGCAATATCCCGCGATTTTTACTGGCCTCGCATGTACAAATGGGTGCGTAAGTGGGTTCGCACTTGCGAGACCTGTCAATGGGTGAAGCCATCCAAGTCGTCACAAGCGCCACTACACCCGCTGCCGATCGCAACTGAGGCCTGGCGCTCAGTTTCCATGGACTTTGTCTTCGGGCTCCCTCCCGATGCCGACGGTCGGAATGGCGTCTTGGTTTTCGTGGATCATTTCACGAAGATGGTTCATCTCACACCCGTGAAGGATACGGTCACCGCGGCTGAGACCGCGGCGCATTTCGTCGAGTGCGTGTTTCGCCACCACGGCTTACCGGAGTCGATCGTCTCCGATCGTGACCCGCGGTTCACGTCCGCGTTCTGGACCGCCCTCTTCCAGCTTCTGGGGACGAAGCTGTCGATGTCGACGGCGGCCTATCCGGAGACGGATGCCAGACAGAGCGGGTCAACAGGGTCCTCGAAGATGTTTTCGGAGTTACGCAACTTCTTTCGTGAGTTGGAGCAAGTTCTTACCCCTTGCCGAGTTTGCACTCAATAACGCTGAACACGCCTCGACGGGATTGACACCGTTCTTCGCGAACAACGCGCGGCACCCGCGCGTCCCAGCTCTTCTCGCCGTGGGCCATCCCACGGTGTCTGGCGCCTCCACTCTGGGTGGGGATGATGACGGTGTGAATGATGACTATGTTGAGACGAGTGGGTCTCACGACCCCGAGACACTGTACGCGGTCACCCAGTCCAAAGCCAAGCAGGCTCTCGCGACGCCGGGCCCCGCGGCGTCTCCTCTCGCAGCATGGATGGCACGAACTCTGATTGACCCCGGTAATACCGGTACTCAAGTTGCGGCCAACTACGCGCCGAAGTCCCCGACGCGCCAAGTCGATAACGCCGCCGTTTTGGCGTTCGTTCAGCGACGCGCGTCAATCGCTCGTTTTGTGCGCGATGCACTTCAAGATGCAGTGGATAAACAAAAAAGAACACAGACAATCACGGACGCAAGAATATGGCTACCTTACGGATAGGAGAGCAAGATCTCCTGTCGACCGGTGGCATTCGTTCTTCTGCGGTGACCAATCTCGGCGCGAGCAACCTCGCACCTCGTTTATTGGACCCTTCAGAGTCATGAAGGTTAACGGTGAAGCCTACACTTTGGACATTCCTACGTCATTACGACTACACCCGACGTTCTACGTCGGGCGGCTCAAGAAATATCACCCCGCTGCTATCCCGTCTACGCTGGATCCTACGGCGGCGGCGCCGGCGCATAGAGCGAACGCCTCTCCCGGCGTGCCGTCCGCGCCGCCGACTGCCGCGACAGCGCCCCCGTCCGCGGTGCTCCAAAGACGCGAATCTCCAGCTCCCGAGTCCGCGTCAGTAACTCCCGATTCGACTGGCGCGCCGCTTCAAGGTCCTTCTGGGTCTCCGCGACCTGCGCAGTCGCCTCCTCAGCTTCCGTCTGAGCGGCCAGAGCACGATTCGCTGTAGTCTCAACATCCCCCTGGAACACCCAGGCGTAAGCCCTATCGCCACGGACCCCCTCCGCCGATTGTTGACTCGGCTGGCCAAAAGCGCTGGATCGTGGATCACCTCGTGGCGCACGAGGACCCTCCTCATGTGACGCCTCGTACCCGTATTCGTGCGAGTAGAACGTCCACCCGCGGGATTCCCCCCGCGCGGCGCTATCGAGTTCGCTGGCTTGGGTACCCGCCTGACGAGGATACGTGGGAGCCACGTTCGTCCCTCCTCCGGGACGTCCCGGACGCGGTCCTCGAGTACGAGAACGCGATCGTGAACGAGAACGCCGCTGTCGCCGACCACGCACCGACGAGGATACACCTCGCCGAGAACGAGCGCGGTGGCCTCCGCCGCGAATAGAAGCCACTGAAACCTCATTGAGCGCGCGCCGATACTTAGCGATCCACGGCTGCTCCGATTCACCAAGCGGCCGCTCGGCGACCTCGCGCGACCAGTCCGCCTCGGAGTAATGCTCTGAGCTGCGACAGACAGCACAACCCTCGCGGACTTGCACGTAACAGATGCGGTCATCATTCCACGCGTTGGTACACACGCGCGTACGAAGATCCCGCAGCGAATGTTCACCAACCGACTCGCGAGCCACGCCACGACGTTGTCGCCTTCCCGAAGCATCCGATTCCACCGATCGATCATGGCACACCACGAGCGCTGGAGTGAAACATGCGCGACGCCAACAATTTCCTTTCCACGTAGCGCTCGAAATCGACGGAAGTAATCTTGCATCGTCGCCAGCGGCTCTGGCGATTCCGCGCCGGACAAGTCATACAAGTCCCACGGCTTCAGCTCTCGATCCATCACGCGCGACGATGATGAAGCCCACAGCGCCGTCGAAGTCAGTGTTGTCGCAGTTGTCCTCGCGGTGCCCGTCCGCGTGTCAGCCGCCGTACCTGTTGTCGTCGTCGTCTCCGCAGTCATCATCTCGAGCTTTCCGCGTGTGCCACTTGCCGTGCCAGTCTGGTTGTGCTCCTGTGGTGCGCAGGAGTTGTGGTCCGCACGCAGGTTGATCTCCTAGTTAGCGCCGCGCCAACTGACGTCTCAATTTCCAAGAATTTCCCCGCTAGCACTCACGTCCCGTGAGTGCTGCCTTGAGAGGAGGGTGATGTAATGGGCCCTCCATTTACATAAGTAGCTAGACATCTTTATGATATTACATCAGTAGGCATGCTCGGCACACGACTAGCGTGAGCTGACTCGTCATCCTCTGATTGGATGAAAGTGGGGGAGCCAGACCCCACTTTCAGCCAATCAGCTGTCGACCTTTATTTGAGTGGTTCACATTGGTCCTAAGGGCTCGCGCCCCGGGCTAATAATAAATCAGAGTTGAATTTACCTCGAGCTTAGTACTTAGTTCTCAGTCTTTACTGAGAATAAGACGCTTCCTCGACAGTTAGGTGTAAGCCAGTGACAGACATACACCAGGCCCATTACAAGATCGGAGCAATCACGATTTTGTTCTTTGGTATGGCGAACGCTGTCCTAGCTTCGGTCCACCTGCCATCCTCTTCTGCAATGGCATCCTCGTAGTCCCCAGTCGATTTTATCCTCCGAGCGATCTCGTAGAAATCCGCTTCGTGGAGCTTATACAAAACTGATGCGTATATCGGGAAGTCTTCAATAAATCGGCTGTCTCCCCAAGAATGATTGCATCGATCTCAGGTTGGAGGGGAACGGCAACTCTTGCAGAGCCGACATATTCTTTGGATGTCTCTCCAAACCTTCAACTGACACACGATGTCCTAGGTAGTCCACCTTTTGTCGACCCCAGAAGCTTTTGGCGACACTGATGGACAGATTCCACTCGTCGCAGGCGTCCAACAGCCTTTCCACCTTTTCGCATAGCGCGTCCCACGATCTTCTTGTTACCAATATGTCATCGATGTAAGATCGACGTCCCAACACTTACTCATTTCTCTCTAGATCAGGTTCTCCTGTCTCGAATACGTCCTTTCGGTCAGATCGATCTTGATCTTGGGTCACTTTTACGAATCCATATAGCGCATTGTCTAGGAGTCTCTGGTAGATCTGGGGGGCGTTTTTAAGTCCGAACGGCATTCGATTCGACTCAAATAGTCCAAATGGAGTAATAAATGCCGAGATCGATCGGGCTCGGTCCGTCATAGGTACTACCCAGAAACCACTGGCCAAAACCAGAGAACAGTACCAGATAACTTTGTCGAGATCATCCAGCAAATCATAGATCAAAGACACGGGATATACCATGAGCCTTGTCAGACTATTAACCAGTCGGTAATCGATGCACAACCGGATGTCGATCCCATTCTTCTTGGTGATCACCACTATGGGCGACGCCCACGGAGACGTCGAGTGGTGGATCATCCGAGCTGATAATAGTCCCTTGATTAGTTGATATAACTTTTCGCAGAACTGTGGCCACCTTGCGGCAACGCTGAGCGACCGGCTTTGCATTCCCCACATCTACGTCGCATGCTACCCCTTCGTCGTTGGTGGTAAGGCATTGCCTTTTCCGATAAGAAGGTGCTTCCGTTTCCAGATAATCTGTACGAGACGCTCGATCTCCTCCTGAGTGGTGATATTGACATCACCTATTTGTAGATCTTCGATCTTGACTTCTTCCTTGGTCGTGGTTACTTCTGGCAGCACAGCCATTTGATCCTCCACATCTTCTGCGAATAGCGTTCCCCCTCCTTGATACAGACTTCCTCATCCCATGTAGGATCGCCTCGATCTTGGTGTGAAGATCACTACTATTAACAGGATTGATCTTGCCTTGGTCGGATGTACACTTGCTTGACGTTAGGCTTGCGTCCCTGATATCCACTTCACTGATCTCGTCCGTAGTTGCCTGATACGCGAGATTTTGCCATTCGGCGTATCTCCTCGATCCTACGGATGCATATCCCGGAATTCGGGGAATTCGATCTCCACTCAACCACGTTGCGACTCTTGATCCTTCGTGAAGAGTTAGTGCACAATCACTCACGTTGGTCACCTGTAGATAACGCGCCTTTCCTGGTCCGACTGTGATCGTTGGCACCCATCGATCTCTCCTGGTGACCCATAACTTATACTGGTTTGACGTTTGACCGCGTAGCCTGATCTCGGCCGTCTGTCCGACATCAATCCAGTAGTGATCCTTCCAGCACACATGTTCGACCTTCTCACCGTAGAGAGGACGCCTACCAGCCATCTGAAGGCGGACTTCGTCAGGCAAGCATATCGTCCCATCAGCGAGATCGAGGCGGATACCCGCTGGCGCCATGAAGTCCATTCCTAGTATCTGATCTTGACCTCCCGTGGGCGGACCTACTCATGCATCAAAGAAATACACTAGCAATCCTGCCAGCGTGATCTTGAGACGTGTACGTCCCTCGACCTTATATGGAGATCTCCCAACATCTTCACATTTCAACGTTTGACTCTCATCGATGTGGCACCCGACCTTACAAGCAAAGGTGGCATACCTCGGCACCACTGTCAAATAGCAAAGTTGCTGTTTTGTTGCTGATCTTCCCCATAGCCTTCGATTGCTTGAACTTCTTGTCTGGAACATGATACTTCCAGTAACCCCGCGATTCCCCAGGGGAAATTTCAAGAGCCATCATCACACTCGATCTTGCATACTCATCGATCTGGCGTATACTTGACACTGTAGCGGTAGATTTCTCCAGAAGATCACATGTATTGTCGATCGGATCGATCAGCTGATTAACCGTTGCTTCCGATTGCTTCTCGACATATGCATAAATGCAATAGCTAGAACGCTCGTCTCGTACCGGTTTCCAAACCGGCGAGCGTCCTAGTTTAACATCTTCTCCGCCGTCTCTGGCAACATCCCGGAGTGCTTGGTAGGATTGTACCATTGTCGGATCAAGTTGTAAAATTCCTCCATGGTACATTTTCCCGCTTCGTGGACGTCACCACATGCCTTGCACGTGAATAGGCAGCAATCTGAGGGATGTCCTTTGCGACCGCACTTTTCACACTTCAGACGTCTCCAGCACCCAAGATCGCTATGTTTGCGCGACCTGCAGTGCGATCATCGCTTAGGTGGTGAACCTGTGTCCTGTCGATCTTGTTGGTCACGACTGTTTCCGACCTCCGAGCGACTGCGATCTCGGTTCCCTTGATCTTGATCTTGCTGCCCTTCGTTATTCCCAGATGCTGCGAGGTAGACACGACGTAATCCTGCTTCGCCATCCGATCCACTAGAGTCCTCTTCAGACTCGCTACTATCTGAGATCGCCTTGACAGCTCTGATTGCCCGCATTGAAGCAGACGGAGCCGCTGCATTGTAGTTCTTCTGACGGGGCTTGATTGATCCATACACCGCCTTACTCTGTCGTGCCTTCGCTCGTTGTCGAGATCGAAGTGCTTCTTCCAGAGTGTTGGCATCTGGAATTCGTAGCAGGGCCAGGTGATCTGCAAGATCGCGGTCATCAAGGGTTTCGATGAAGTGTTCCACATGCACCCGTCGACCTTCTGAAGGTCCATCCTTGATCTGGAGGCGGGCCCTAAGTCTGCCACATTGAGCCGATACAAGTATTCAAGCGGAGACTCGTCTGATCTCTTGCGAGCGTGGTAGTATTCCTCGCGACTGACAATCCTCGTTCACAGTACTGAATCTGGAAGCTGATGAGCAAATCCTTCCAGTTACTGCGGGTTGTACGGCTAAGCTGTCGATACCAGTTTCGCGCCGATCCAGTGAGGAGATCGCCGAACACCAGACATTTCTCTTCGTCTGGGGCTTGATCTCGCATAAAGGCAGACTTTACCTTGCTAAGCCAGGCCCTGGGTCGATCTTCGTCCCCTTCTTTCCCCGCGAACCCTTTGGGCTCAGACATAGCAGATACTCGTATACGTGGGGACACTTGTCGATCTTCCGGTGGTCGTGGTCGATGCCGATGCTACAGTCACGCGTCTGGGAGGATCAAGATCGCGATCATCTGGGTCGTACTCATGAGGCTTGGGTGTCGTTCTGGCAACCCCACAGACTCCATATCCGCATCTCGATCTTCCGCTAGTGTTGATCTTGCGGGATTGATAGTGCCTTGTTGTTCCTTCAAGAACCGGCTCATCGCCACCTGGAAGTATGATTCCAGCTTCGAGTTCGATCCTTGTGCCATGATCGGCACTATAACATCCATCATTTGCTTGGTCTCATGATTTCCACGCTGCTATAGCATAGCGGTACCTGACGGGTCTAGCGTCATCCGGGGTGGGTTATCTGCACTGTCTGTATCTACTTCTTCAGTCGCCGACTCATAATGTGAAGATGTTCCGGTCTGATCTTCCAAAGTGAGGGTTGGTAATGACCCTAGCATGTCGTCCGTTGATCTTGTCACAGTCTTGGGGGTTACATTCTTCTCACCCACCAAGGGCTTCAGTAGATCGAAGATCGACATTAAAGCCGTGTTGATCGTGCTGAGCCTCGTATCGAATAGATCGTTAGCGTCGAACGATCCTGCGATGATCCCGCCTTCCTTGATCAGATGCAATAACGCTTTTGCAGCTTCCAGTTTGCTCGATCTTGCAGTTGGGTTTTGCACTGGGCCTTTTAGATCGCTGATGATCTGCGGCTTGATGATCTGCATAACGGGGTTCTTGATCAAGAAGGTGTGAAGTTCCTTCTTGTGGTATGCGATCTCGAGTAACTGATCAGTCCACGCTGTTTTCAGATCGTCTTGGTCATCAGCGTCCGATACTGGTGCTTTCATCTTCTTCCGTAGAGGCTTCGATCTTGCTGACTTCTTTTCTGTGCTCGACTTGGAGACGAGCGTTTGGACGGCTTTCGCCGATGGACTTTCGTCCTGCAGATCGCGACGCAAGTCGGGATCTACTGGGGCCCCGAAGGGACCTGGGGAGGGGGTAGAAGCTTCTCGTCTAGGGACCGGTCGAAGAGCAATGCCATGTCTTCGACGGCGTGTCCGGTCGTCAAGTGAAGGCAGGTGCCGTCCATCTGGATGCACTGCCTGAGGTGTCACCGCTGCTGAACTTCAAGGAACTGTCCATGAAGGACTTCGTGGCCGGGTTGAAGACCGGAGAGATTGCGGAGATGATGCTCCTGAAGCCGGAGACCTCTCCTGAAGATTTGAACTCTTCCTCCGTAATGGACAAGGACGCCCTGGAGGGGTTCACGAAGCGGTGTGCTATGCGCTTGGGTTGAGATCCTCAAGAACTCGGAGGATCCAGTGTTTCCTCTCATAAACGAGTTCTCGGATGTGGTGTCGAAACACCCACCATCCCAACTCCCGCCAGATCGGGGAGTACGGCACGAGATTGACCTCGTGCCTGGCACAAAGTACTGTGTCACGAGGCGATGGTCTCTACCTCGCGAGCAGTGCGAGGTCATTGATCCCTACTTCACCGAGAAGGCGAAGTCGGGCATAGTGCGGGAGTCGAAGTCCCCTCACTCGACGCTGACCTTCTGCGTTCGGAAACCGAACGGGAAGTGGCGTCTGGTTCAGGCTTACAACAAGCTGAACAATGCGACGGTATCGGCACAGACGCCAATCCCTCGCAAGGATGTGCTGCTAAACAACATGTCGGGCTGTACGCTGTACAGCTGGGTCTGGTAGACGGATACTACCAGATCCTGATGCGGGAGAGTGACATTCCTCTCACCGCAGTGAGCACCCCGAGCGGGATGCTTTAGGAGTGGCTAGTGATGCCACAAGGGCTATCGAACACCCAACAACGTTCAACCGCTTGATCACTCAACTGTTCAGATCATCGCGTACATTCGCGCGGACGCACGTTGACGCTATATTCGTACATAGACGTGCCGATGACGGACAGACGGCTATGGAGGTGCATTTGAAGCACCTCCGTCGAGTGTTTGAGGCCATGAAAGCTAACAACCTCTATGTCAACATCGACAAGTGCAGTGGGCGAACACTCTTGTCGCCCAAGTTATAACGAGCCCGAAAAGAGGGGTGGTCCTTCAAGAAGAACTGACTTTCCGGGTATTACATGTCCTGGATCAAGTACTAGACTCGATCCAGGTTGGTGTGTGACCTTGTGCAATCCCCATAGGTGATGAATACTTCGACTGAGCTCGGTTTCGCCGGTTATTAGTATTCCTAAGATATACACACAGGAAATGTAATAGCTTCCAGGTTGTACGTGTCTTTAGAGTCCTGAATGTGGGTTAAGAAATCACGAGCACATCCTTTTCCCAAAAATATAACCTAAAACAATACAGAGTTCGAATGTAAAATATACTGCCTGTCAGTTAGTTATCGCGCCCGAATACAGGTAAATTTCGGGATGCCCTACGCGCACCACCCTCGAAATACTCGAGGGAATCAATATAATCTCTTTCCTAAACACGCTGCAAACAACAGTCAAATCATAGGGGTGGTCACTACCAAACCTCCTCAGATCGCAGGGAAATGAATATGAAAAGCAAGGGGGCACTCGGAGTGTCCACTAGCAACTTAGCAAATAAAATAACTGGATTACTCCGAGTGTTCAAGCCCACTGGTCCGCACGTTAAATCGATTTAAACGTGTTGAGAGCTTTCACACAGTTAGCACGGACTTGGTGGGTCCATTCAAATTCGAACAGTCCTCTAGGTAGATCTTCCTCGATGAGATGAATTGGGAAATGCATTGACGTGCTATGAAAGTACTTGAAACTACGAGCATACTTGTGCTTCACAACGCAAATCAAACTCTGATTAAAATTATCTTCTATCTTGGCATTCTAGAAGCTTCTTCAATCTTGGTAGTCTTGGTACTTCTAGTGCGGTCTTCCTTTACTTCGTGAGATCACGCCCAGGCAGATTTGGTCTCAGTATACTTGAAATGTCACGTCGAACTTGGATCTGCATACACTCATCAATGATGTCTGGGATCGCCAGTACGGGTATGGACCTTGAACAATGTTGTCATCTAAGTGCGTGTCCTTCGGGTTGCACTGTCTTGGCTCAACTTGAATGTTGGTAGAACTGACTTCCGGACTGAACTCATCTCCGACCTCCTGACCCTCGGTCTTGTCTTCGATAGTCGTCTGGGCATTTGGGATGTACGGTCATTTGGGAAATACGGCCATTCAGCGTGTACTTCGTAACTTCAGCTGGCGTCTTCGTATCCGGTATTTGATCGAACTTTCAGGATATGGGAGACAGTCTTGGGATTTACATATGCAGATGTAGTCGTAACTGTGGAAACCTTGGCGTTCCGGGGTGTCTTGGGTGATGTTCGGCTCCGTCAAGGTAGGCTGCTCCTCGGGTTACATTCGCCGAGAGTACTTGCTTCCTTCTTTTGGATATCTTCCGTCAAGGAGTCGGCGGCCGGACTGAGCGTCAATATTGCATCCTGAATGTGGTACCCATTCAGGACGGACGCTTCCAACCTGTGATCCTCTCCGTCGCCGAGCATCTGCATCCCCAAAGTCCAAACCATCAATTCACCCAGGTGTCCCACTCAATACCCATCCTGAAAACCATCATCTCTTGTCCGAATCAGTCGGCTCGGGTTGCCCCGGCTAGACAGCTGCGGGTGTGCCTAGAACATTCGAAGGCACATCGTCACGACCGCCCCTCGGATGCACGGTCTTTCACTGAGGAAATTGTCATCGAAGTAACAGAACATGAGCCGACGAAACGAACGCGGCCATCCCGGGCGACCAGACATACCGCATTACAAAAATATTAAGCGATTACACCAGATGGATCTTTTCTGTGCCCCGTCCACTATTCAGCTGTCGTACCCAATTTGGAGTGGCAACCAAGACTCCATTCACAATGAAGAATTCCAACGATCCAGCAACAGATGAGCGAGACACCAAGCAACTCTGGAAACCGGGTACCAACTAGCGGTACGCCTCCCGTGGTGCCTGACCCACTTCCTGACGCACAGCCTGAGAAGGCGGATGTCGTGGATGTGGATGATGCTGAGAGCGCCCGCTGTGCAACTTTCGTCTCCAGCTTGGAGTCCTCGGCTGACAAGCGCTGTGAGACGGCTCAAGAAACAATTTGGGAGACGGCGAAAGCGCCGAAACATGAAAAAGCTAATGCGCCGAAAAGCCGCTGCTCCAGCGCGGCAAGATCCACGGGTAAGCAAAGCAGGAGCGGGTCTAAAGAGCACCCTGGAGGTAAACGGAACAAAATTCGAGCAAGGATCGCTCGGGTTCATGTACGGCGACTGCTTCCGACTGCTGCTCGCCTCTAGATGCATCTCTGGTGTCCACTGACACACAACCGGCAGCGAACAATGCCCAGGACTTAGTTCAGCGTGTTCTCCGACCATTGTTAGTAAATATCATCACGAAGACCGATGTGGACAAGCTGGACGCTTCGGCAGACGCTGCGATCAAGTCGCACCCGCGTTGGAGAATCAAGTTCTTCTGGTACGCATTGCTGCACCTCCCTCTCATCTTCTCACCTCGATCACTATGTTCGTGGGAGTCCCCACGAGGACTCCCGATCTTTCCAACGCGAGTTTCCTTCGTAATGGTTTTGGCGGAATCAAGTGTCACCTGGAGGTGGAATTGCTTTCGGAAGAAAACACTCAGCTGCTCGTTAAGTTATTGAGTCCGAATGTCGACTTCTCTGGCTGACACGATGGGGCGCAAACTGAGCGAATTCTTCTTGTCGTTGAAGAGTATCTCTACCAAATGGGAGAAGGCATCTCTTTTGCGGCATTATGGCGCAAAAAACCTGGATCGCAAAGGCTTCGGGATGGCGACTCTCATGAAACGTCTCTGGAATAATATCGCACTTTGGAGACCACATTAAAACTCCCAGATTCTCAGGCGACTCGGGGTGCCCTGGAAACCTTCGACGAAGTTCGTCAGATCCGTGCTGATTACTCGTTACTTCGGGAGTACAGGCATCAAGAGCGAGGCAACCAAGACGATTATCGCATCTGAGTTGGAAAAACATTCTCTTGACTATAAGCGCGAAACTCGGGAGAATGACCGTCTGGAACATGCGCTTCAGACGCGAATTGCCCATCTGGAGAGTGACAAAGAAGAACAACAGAAGGTCATTTACTGTCTGGAAGATCGTCTGAAGGCATCAACTCTGAACCGATCTGTGGCGTAGCAGGATCAGCAAAATCTGCGAGATCGCTAGATCCAACTTCCCACCAATGCCCGGACACCGACTAACGAAGTGGGACCTCCGATGATCCGTGATCTGCTGAACTTGCTCACCTTGTGTACCCGTCGGTGGGGCTGGATCTTCCTCTCTTGGTGACTGCTAAGTTGCTCGATCGGTGTTAGTTGAACGTCTTGGCGTGACGTTGGGGTCGTAGAGTAGCGTGGAAGTCTTCACACCACTCGCCAGTAGTAGATCCAGAGTCTAAGCGATTAGATCGAGCCTAGATCCGGCGGCCTAGATCTGGATCCGGCCTTGTAGTAATTCCTTTGTAGTAGATTTCCCTTTACGCGGGGTCCTTTGATTGCTTGGCGCTTCCTATAGCGCGATCTTGATCGTTGAGAAACCGAAGATCTACCGGCTAAGCAATTAATACCGGGATCTTGGATCTGCACTTAGGATAAGATACTAGGAGGTTGGATCTAGCCAATATATTATCTAGATATTATCAACCACCCTAGATCTATACACCTAAATCGCTATTAATACCGTAGGGTAAATGTAATTCCCGTTTCCAGGCGCGTAGCGAAGCACTTGTGTCGTACGATGCAAATTCGGTTCTGATTTAATGTTAAGACCTATCCCATCCTGTATCATATCCTTAACGACACATCGACTGATTACGCTATCCTGATTCTTGTCCTTTCTTGTCCTCACCATCATAGCAGTCGACATCTTTGCAGATCACCCTGGATCTGAACCATAAACATTAGATCACTAGTCGCAATGTTGTGATCTGGACTTCTCCTTTCTCCAATATCATAATCACCTCCCGTAATATCCAGATCACACGTCTTCTGAGTCGGATCAAGCCTTAATAAGGCTAGATCACGCTGATCCAATTCCAGATCGGCTAGATCCCTTTGATCTTGTTGATCTAGGGTTTCCATGCATGATCCAGTGGCAATACTTCGTGATAATCGTAATCATAACGTATCCGAGCTTATTCCATGCTGCTAATCCTCCAATCATCGTTCATCTTTGCCATAATATCCCTAGATCCCGGATCTCTCGGATCCGCCTATGGATCTAGGTTCATAGGCCTTGATCCAAGTTCCCCGAATAGACCCGCATATATGAACCGATCTGGTCTACACAGATGTAGATTATGACCCAGATCTGGACATCTAGGCTTGGATCACTAGCTTCCACAGTGTATATAGACGTACTGTTGCACCCATACTATAATCATGCAAGTCCCACATCATCCATATCCATATGAGATCATCCCAACCCTTCGGATCTGGGTATATGTATAGATCGTATGTCAGTACATCTATCACGTCCCACCCAAGGTGTCCCTAATCTCCATCAATCTTATCCATCAACTGGATCCACCACCGGATCCACCCACATCAGCTCGTCATCTACTCCAATCACATCACATCAGGTCCGATCACGTCCAAATCGGATCTTTCCTGGATACTCCAATGCCAAATCTTTCAAATTCACTTCACCACAGATCCAAGTTTATGAATTCCCTCCATCTACGCGACACTCAGGTAGATGGCAACTGACCTCTCCTGAAAGCACGTTTTGAGAGGTTCCACGATCATCCGGAGCCTCCTAAAGCTTGGAAAACCCAAATTGTTGTTAACATCCTGGATGATCCAACATTCCGACCGGAGATGTATGTGTTCACAGATGAAAATAACGACACCGAGGATATACAAAATCCCAGAAATTTGAGAGCTTCGCGACTCATGGACGTGAGTGTGGTGCGTTTATCCCTGGATGGTCCAATAGTTTAGGACAAGCTTCGTACAGACGTGCAAGTTTCATGCATTTTTGGCTTACCACTAAGTCAAGAATAGCTTGATGCGGAGTGGTCAAGCGGTACATTCCCGAATTCCTTCTCTGATGCTTCGAGTGACGTTATCCCGGATGATGCATTAGAAACGCCTGCATGACACTCCATGGACCAATTTCTCCCCGAAATGGTATATCAAGAACGTCAAGACATGCTTAGAGGCGGATCTGGAAACTGGAAACACTCCTCGGCATTGGCCTTCGTTGTCCCAAGCAGGTTTGTATGGATGGCGAAGAGATTCATAGATCCCTCCTCGACAACGACGGAAAGGAAAATGACGATGAAACTCGTGATGCTCCACTTCCTCCGCAAAAGGTAGAGCCCGTTTCATCCCGTCGTACTACGCCTGCTAGAGAGGCTCAACTATGAACTCCTCTGCTTCGGGGCCAGCCCAGATGGCTGAGCTTAAGAATGATGACGAGTCATCTTCTAAGACCATACCAGGTCTGTTTTCCCAAAAGTCCCATCCTGCTCAAGATCGCAAGCAATCACAGCTAGCTCGGAAGGATTACAAGAAACTTCCCCTAATGGAACGTCAGTTGCTTCAGACTCCGCGTCCCGGAGTGAATTGACGGAGACATAATGGCATCTTAGTGAAAATCACTCCTGGGACTACGCGCGCATTAGAGCAGTCGTTTGGATTCTCAGGTTACGCTCCGATTCTATCGAATCCCGAAGAAGCTGAACAAAGTTGGCTTCACTAGAAGCCTGCTGACTTCATTGTGTTCTCGAAGACGAAACCCTGGGACAAGATGTTTCTGGATCGCTCGAAGTATCTTGCTCTACACATCTGGACACAGCTTTCGAAAGTCTCTCGTGACGCTCTGGATGGACTAGTGGAGTTCATGTCAGATCACCGTCGTGTCTGTAGTTACATTATGATGTTGCATTTTAACACCACCTTTAACCACACCAAAACTTATCGGACCTTCGGACCTAGAGGACCTACCTAACCCTAAGCATAACCACGACGAATCGAGGGGTGCCACCTTTAACTATCGCCCTGCCTCACCCCAAATACCCTTCGGATAACAGTTAACCAAAGCTTAAGCCCGCTACGGCTCGCAAGTCGGGCTTTCGCTTGCCGGAACGGCAAGGTTGAGTCCGTGTGCTTCGCACACGGCCTGCAAGCCACAGGCATGGACAGTGCCATCCGCCCCCAGGTTCCGACAAATCAGAGTGCTACATATCGCATTGTACTATACTTGATATGCTGTCCGATAATTTGCTCAATTTAATTAGGAGACCCGGGTAGTTAACCCGGGGGATTCGCAGTTCGAATGTATTAATATAGCTATACGATGAATCTATAATGTAGATGTATTACGTATATGAACAGGCCCAGACGCTCCACGATGCAAATAATCTCGCGATTCAACCAATAAGAACCAAATTAATTAAGCTAATTTAAAATCACAAATGAATAAAGCACCTTCCAAATTCAATAAGCGCGGTCGAGGAAACCACGGCAAATGCGGAGAACGATCCAGTTGTTAAAGTGGTTGGCATATTTTAGATCGGGAAACGATGCTAATGAAATTAGCAGGAGTCTGTTAGTGATAAGATATTTCTAGATAATTGCAAACAAACAAATTCCCTGGTAGACAAACATGAAAAGCATTTCTACCAAGCGATGGATCTATTCTAAAAGTAAGCAGAGTTATAAGCTCCAACTAGCTTGCTGCAAACGTATCACGTCTACATTTACTAGTTTTGTGGTCATTGTGTGCTATCCAAGCAGGAGATTAACGCGCTAGCGACGGAGTAACTGACCGATCATACCACACATTGACTATTTTTGAAGCTCAACAGACCTATGTTCTGGGACGTCTCAGATTTGACCCTCCAGATCCACGCGAATTACCTTTCTTCTATGAAGCTCACCAGGAAGTAAATTTGTGATTTTTCATAGGTGTGGCACCATCCATCCTGTCGCTTAGCGAAAGGTAAGCGAATTGGCGGCTACTCTACCTTTACCAATCGGCAAAACTGAAGAAATGGAAACGATTAAAATGGTAAAGTCGCTTTTCGCTACAGTCAGTTTAATATGATCGAGCCGTTCCATGGATTTTCAAATTTGGCATATGTGTCGCACTCATTGCTTGTATTCTCTTGTCTTTCAAAGCTGTTGGAGGCTCTGATCTTGCGACTCATGAATCCGATATACCGTTACTGCCTTAAGCTTATTGTTATTCTTTTGGCGACTCATGATAAGAACAAGAAGAGCTTCATAAAACTTAAGTACGGTCCGATAAGTGGTGATATTCTACCATAGCTAATTCATTCCGAAACGTCCCCCCTTTTTGTTTGCTTTTCTTCGTCATCATAATAGTCAAATCACACTTTAAAGATTCAGCAACCGAAATCCACATTCGGATAGCATCTCATCATGACATCCCGAAATTCATTTGATCCACAAGTTCAAAACAATTCCGTCAATTCATACAACGACGATCTGGGTCATTCTGATTACATTTATTCAGGGTGCCTAGGCTTGTGGGTGAGAATCACCAGCTTGCTAGCTTCGAATTCCGCTTTAGACCTTGCTCCCTTGTTGAACTCATACAGTAACACCCCACAGCTCAACTGAGATACGGGAATCCATTCAGGATCGGCATAGCCTTTCCATTTTACAAGGTACTCTCGATATTGCTTGGACGTCCGGGTTCGCTTTACCCATCGTATATCCTGAATGTTCTCCACTTCATACTCGTCATTCGTATTGTCAGCCCCCTGACGGTCCTCTGGTAACAATGCTGTGCCAAAATCATCGTCGCCTTCGACGTCAATATCAGCCCTGGGCCTTCTAGGGAAGATAGCCCGTGGCTTGAGTCGGCTGAATTGGTTTATTCGATATTCTGGGTCCTGAATCTGGAGCGTAACCCAAAAATCATCTCGAACTTCCTCAATCCGAAATGGTCCGTGCCACAAGTGTACCAATTTCCGACCCAATATGGCTGTATGCTTGGGATATACAACCACATAGCATCTCCCTTCTTGAAACAATGCTGTAGGCAATCGTATAACCATAATAACTTATGGTCTGCTCTTCGGAACGCTTTGGAACTTCCGCCGACACTCGCAATTGATTTGTTCGGGGGTAGGGGAGTGTTTGGACCCCAGTAGCGGACACAGTTACTTGGGCATCCCATCCGTGCATAAAATTGAACGGTGTGTCCATACAGGTTGCATTGAAAGACGTATTCAGGGTGAACATCTGTCTTTCGGCGTGCTCATCCCGATCTGACGGATTCATTTCCGCAATATACGTCTTGACGCTCCGAATAACCGTCTGCACCGAGCGTTCTTGCTAACCATTCGCATGGGGTCGATACGCGAGAATCGCTGCTTGTTTGCTTCCTATGAGATCGCGAAATCTTGCAAACATCTCGCTCATGAAACGAGAGTCTTGATCACCACGAATCGCTGACGAAGCTTCAAACCGGATTCATACCTTCGGCGACATACGGAGCGGTTGTTTATGCGATTGGTTCGCACATCATGTACCCTGAAAACATGTCTTGGAATAATAACAGAAACATGTTCCCTCTGATTGACTCCGGTATACGAGTCACAAATCCATAACGACTCCTCAGAAGATCGCGTAGGCTCGGTGTTGCACGATGACGGCCTAGTATTCGGGTGTGAATTTTGTAGCTAGCACAATCCACACATTCCTTCACGAATTGTTCTACGTCAGCGTACATTCCAGGCCAGCAAAACTCCGAGCATAATCTCTCATGGGGCCGGGTAATCCTATGATGTCCACTCTGAACGTTTTCGTGCGCATAATGGTGCATGTCCTCTCGGAGTGATTCCGGGCCTACCAGTCTTAGCGTCACGCAGGCGACCTCTGGTAGTCATTGTGGGTCAATACAGTACCCCATGAACATCTTGGGTGAACAAAACAGCCATCTTTGCAATATTTTTGAGGCATATCGGTGAGAAATGTTCTAGGTCGTCTTTCAGGAAGACGATGATATCTGAGAGATACTCGTCTTCTTTCGGACGCTCCTTGATCCGTCTACATTGCTCAAGGGGCCACATGGGTGGCGCGGATTCTGCTTCCCTCGTGCGTGTTCTAGATCATATAAACGTTGCCAGTACTCATGCAGCTGGTGAGAGTGTCTCACACTCAGGACAATGAAGCGTGATGTCTCCTGAAATTCCCATAGTTTCAACATTCGAGCTGCACTTTGGTATTTCCAGGGTCGAATTGGTCGCTTCGTCAGATGGCTTCACATGCTGCTCACAGATCTGAGATACAACTTCCAAGTGTTCCTTTTAAAGTCTTCCTCATCCATTCAAAATTTACCCAGCGCCAGCACTTTGGAGGTCAGATACTCGGCAGCCAGGTTAAGTTCTCTTTTAACATGAATCAGGAGCACACTGTTGAACATCTTCTTCAACTCTTCGCATTCGACAATTTCCTCTGCAGGTTGGGTTGATTAGAGTTGATCAGGCTTTAGACTTGTTGTTTGTCGATTCTCAAGCTTCCCACAACCACTAGATCCCGGATTCCTCGATCGCGAGACATAGCTAAACCACGTAGCAATCCGAAATATTCCGCATCGTTCGCAGTAACGCCATCCAGAATATAATCTCGAGCATCCAGAACTTTCCAATTGGCGAGTTGCCACAACACACAACCGCAGCTTCCGACTTTCGTCGAAGTCTTTGCGGCTCCATCGAAACTCTAGTCAACTCCAGAGTAGTCTGCTTCAAGCATCTCGCTGCTGATCACCGGGGGTGCCTTAACACACCCTTTGGCCAGAATGAGTGATTCCGCAATCCTATCTAAATGCTGTCTCGGAGTGATGCCTGCACCCAGGATAGAAGCGACCCCGTCTTCATTCCGCTAAACTTTTCGGAACCCTAAGTCGTATTGCAACAGTGCAACGTCCCAGGGAACCACATGTCCATCATCAGTCTTGGGCTTAACCACCCATTTCAGAACGGAAAGTCTGGTGTAGAGTACGAGAGGGCATCTCTCGACGTGGGTCTGGAGCACATGGAGAACTCGAATCACAGCCAATACTTCAATGTGATCCTGAAGTTCTGTGTCATTTAGGACGCGTCCCGTGAAACGGACTGCCATCATACCGCTGCGGTAGAAAAGTGCAGGCTGCCCATGGATAAGCATGAGGAATGATAACGAATGGTTTGGTCCGATCGGGGCGTCTGTTCAACGGAGTAGACACGATCATGTGCTGCAGGATGTCAAATTCTTCTTTAGCTCAGGTCTCTCCCAGCTCACACTTGCTCGACTGCAAGTTTACAGAGGCTCCTTCCGTTGATCAACGATCTGTTGACTGGTTTCGAGGGCTGTGACAAGTGGCTTTTGGGTAGTCCAAATGACTGAACGGGCAAAGTTGATCTCTGCGTCCGTGTGTCCATTCGGTCATTTCCCGTGGGTGCGGATGTGTTTCAGTTTGAAGAACGCCCCACTGGTTTACCAACTCATGATCAACAATTGCTTGTGGGGGGGGGGTTGTGAGATTAACATCGGAAGAGTAGGTGCTTATGGATCAAAATGTACTTGACAACATGAGGTTGGAATCACAGAGGCATGAAGAACTCGAGACAGGCCGCCACGTGGTGGTATTTTCGTACTTCAGATCGCACAAAGCGATCTGCACTTGGAAAGCAGCCATACTCCACAATCCGAGCAACTATAGATGGCTCTACCCAGACGTCCTTGTCAGAAATGTTGAACGGCTGCTCACGACATCGCACAATACATAACTTAAGTCTCTCACTGAGTGGCTGGCACTCACTATTCCGGATTTTCATATTCTAGTGGTCTCCGAGACGTAAATGTATAGGGGTGATCGGGGCATTCCGTTCCCTGTGCTTCCTAATCGTGTAGTCGTACATCAAAACAGACTCCTCATCGGGGAGTTCCACCTATCCCTCACGAGTGCATAACCGCACTCCAGCGCTATACATGAAGTCCATTCCTAAAAGCACGTCAACGCCTTCTCCGATGGTCGTTACCCAAACATCCAAGATGTAGACGACACGCCTTCCCAAAGTGATCTTGATCTGCGTACTTGCGGTGATATAAGTTGGGACGCCTCCTAGGCCGGACACCTTAATTCGCTTCTGCGAATTTAGCTTGAGCTTGAGTCTACGCGTAAGGATCAAACTGATCATATACGCAGTTGCTCAGGTAACCAACAATATTTGGGTCCAGAAATCGTTCACCACACCGTGAACTGTGACAACCTGTTGCTTGTCCTCCTTTTCATCATGATGTGCACACCATTCATACCGTTCTCCGAAATTCAGCTTGAATTCAGCTGCCCCTTCGGGTTCGACCAGGAGCAGACGTCTCGGATACCAAGTACGTGTACACTCCAAAGACACAGGTTCATGGTCAATCAGGGAGGTCATACATTGTAGGTTATCTTGGTTCCGGTTCAGCAATTCGGGGCCAACATATGCTAACTCACACAATTCTGAGGGTCTTCTCATCCCGAAGCGTACTGAATCGCCATTCAGCGGGCTTAGTAGTTTAACTGCGCTCCCTCAGAATCGTCTTCGCCATTGAGGATGTGTTCCCGAATGTGGCTTGGGAGGTCAGCTAGGCCTCCTTGTTGCAACAGTTTCTTGATCAGTTGGGAAGCTCTCCAATCTTCGCATCTTCCATCGCGAATTTGATCACATTTCAGGAATGATTTCGTCTCACACATTTGAGTTGGATGCATATCGCTCTGACAGCGATCACAAACCATAACTGTCCAGTAGTGAGATGAGCAAGGTACTGAAGGACAGAAATTAAGACAGTCGTCTAATCACTTTCAAACATTTACTGATTGGACAATACTTGTATTTTGGGGTGAATTTTGCGATCTATCACCTCACGTCAATGTTGGGTGATCTAGGAACAAGCCTCCGGGCCTGGCACCCTTACAGCCTGATGACTCGAGTGGTTGGATCGATCTCTTTTCCAAGCTCCAATCTTCAGTTCCTAGGTCTGCATAATTACATTTGCACAAGTCCACCCAAGCATCATCTGTTCCGACGCGTAGGACACCGATCAAGTTCCTCCGCCTCATGGAACATGAGTCATGTGGGGTGAGAAGGACATCTTCGACAAGGCCACGCTCACACCATGCCGTATGATTAACAAGGCCGAAGGTTTTGCTGAACTAAAATCAATACACACGCGATTTTCCTGTTTTGTGTTCTTTCCGCGATTGCATCCCACACCCTGCAAACTTATGTATAGCAAACGTTGTTTATTGACGCAGATTCCTGTAATAAAGTCAAGACCAATAATACATGTGAAGATCGATACAATTTGGCAGGGATGACGTCACGCATTCAACGGCTCTGTAGAGGGTGTCACTGTAGAGAGAGTAACCCTTTATCCTTATTGACAGCCTTGCATCAAACGAGGTATGGGAATTCTCTCCGTCGACTTCACCACATAAGCTCGCCTTAATGTTGTCCAAAGCATCCTGGTGCTATTGCTCCTAAACCCAGTCGGCATCCTTGTTTTAGAGATCCGACAAGATCGAGCAAGTTCAGCGTATCCCACGCCGTAGTTGTGAAGATAGTTGGCTAAACCCAACCACTTCCGGAGATCCTTCTGTGACCTCGAAGTCGACCAAGCCACAATGGCCTTGACCTTCCCTGGGAATACGAGCCTGTCTGTGGTTGTACTCTTCTTGGAGGCAATCTGGACCGCGTCCTCCATAGTATTCGCATGCACGCGGAACAACTGGGTGCGGGATGAGGTCACCTTCGGACCATCCGGAACACCGTCACTTTGATGTGTTCAGGTAGGGGATTCCCTACCAGAGATGCACCGAGTATTCGCATCTCCTGAATGTACTCATGTAGCTCACGCTTCTCTTGTTTACAGACAAGGAAGCGCGAGTGGTGGTGATACTCGTAGTTTGCCGGAAGGAAGGTGGCTCTGAGCTGTTCACACAGCTGAGCCCAGGTTGTGAAGCAACCCGGCGTTGTCGACTCGTGCATGTACGTCCAAGTCTTTGCCTGGCCTCTCAGGTTGGCTAGGGCGAAAGCGAAGTCGATCGGTCGAGATGAGAGCCACATCCATAATGAACTCTACTTCTTTGACCTAGAAGTGGAGGTTCTTTCCCTCCTTCCCCTCATAGGGGTTAACCTTATATCTCAACGGCTTAGGTTGGGCTGGCTTCACCCCAGCCACGGGTCCTGCACCCCCTGTACGTGAGCAATAAGGCCTCGCTCGTGTGTGTCGAACGCCTCGATGTGTTCGACTTGCCCGGCCGGCGTAGCAGCCGCCAAGCTTCGGAGGGCATCTCCTCCAAAGGTGCTCGCCATCTTCCGAACCGACTCAAACAGAGCATCGGTCAAATGAGGGAACTCCCCTCTATCCATCTTGGCTCACTCGTTGAGTCCACAGAAGGAACAGGCAGTCCAATCTGCGTACGTAGGCGTGGATTGACTACAAGTGCTTCCTAGTGTGACAAGTTCACACGAGCACCTTGCTGACAGGAAGCGAGCTATCACTATTATACAAAGTCTTAGTGAATGGCAGTTCACTAGTCCCTGGTTTTAGGGGACGTAATAGCTGTAGTATAAATTCATTTTTGGCCTGTTAATATTTGAGGTTAGTTAGGTAAGTTGGCCTGCAATACGAATTACAACTTAAATATAGTTTTCCTGTATAAAATCTTGTTGCCTTCCATAGGTTGGGCCACAGCCCCCCAACCTACATGTCAGTGATGTGTCCCACTTCACTGACTATGGAGTGTTCCTTATGTAAACACTCGGAAGTATTTTTACGTCAATAGGTGATACCTGAACTGGTGTACCCTTATGTGATCCAATTACAATCATCATACCGCGAAGGGAGATGTTCATAAAATTACTTCGGACACCCCTATAGAAACAAAATAGAAATGTTTCTATCTGAACAGTACAAACGATAGCGAGTAGCTACGTAACTAGTCAATTGAATAAATCTTCAAAAGTTGGTATTGTTTGCGTGATATCTTGCGTTTCCTGAAAAGGTTGCTCTCTGTCAGCATGAAGTTCAGACATTTCCCGGGTGGAAATCTCCCGTCGATTACCGTTTGGACCAGATATTTTTGTTGGTACGTAGTGCAATTAGTTTTGGGGGTTCTTAAAAGATGTTGACTCCCGGGTACTACACCTTTGCCTGTTCAAAGTGACGTGATGTCAGGTCAAAATGGTGTGAAGTAACAGAAGTAGTATTACTTTATTACAAAAATCTCATTACATTATGGAAAAGCTCAAAATCGATTAGTACATGATGAGTGGTGGAGAATGAGCTGTTGTACCAGAAAACTACCCTTGAGGTCATTTTCTATTTTCACCCGAAATGCCGAAGGAACCGAAACATACACTCGCTGCTCGCTATCGGGTTTTAGACTCGCATAACCAAGGAGGGGATTGAATGCTCGTTGCTCACCACAATGGCATCCCCGCAACCCCCGCTCGTCGCTTAGGCGACAGGGGTAGTCATGAAGTGAAGCAAAGTGGTGGTTCACAGGAGGCCAACATCAAGTTTACGATAGAGATTGAGGAAGCTCTCGTAAGCTACCTCGACAACAACTGCCAACTAACGCTAAAGCAGATGCAGGAGATGGTGCGATTTGGCATCAGTGTTTACATAAGCACGTCGATCATCTGTCAAAAGGTAACTGGCATATTGTACTCAGTGAAGCAGGTGAGTGACTAAGTTTTATCATTGTGACTAAGTTTGGTGAATATGACAAATTAACGCCGTCATGCTGACAGAGACTTGTGCTACTGTCTGTGTGCTCTTGTCAATGTAGGTTCGCGTTGGGCCAACAACATGCAAAAGCGACGAAAACATTGAAAAACGTCGACAGTTTGCTGTTAAACGCCTGGAACACATTGCCCAAGGTGCTTTCATTGTCTAATTTGATGAAACAAACTTTAACCTATACTGTAAGCGATCTCATGGCCGAGCTTCCAACGGGAGAGAGCGGTACTGAGGCTACCGCCATCATGGGAATAACCTACAAATTCAGTGCGCAGTTTCGATTGAGGTTGACCTCGTTTGCTTCAAGGCCCATCGCGGAAGCATTAAGATTCGGTCAAATGCTGCCTTCGAGGACATAATCTACGATTGTGTCAAGGATCATGCCACGTATAAAGAATACTTCCTGGGAAAGCCGGTGGTCGTTGTTTTAGGCAACGCCCCAGCCCACAGTAGAACGGAAGAGCTGGTATCCCCTCGCAACGATCTCGTTCTGCTGTGGCTGGGACCGTATTCACCAGTACAATTCTATTGGAGGTGAGTCTATCTTAGTCATAATCACCTTAGTCATGGTAGTCATATCCACTAATTATGTGTGATATTTTACGTCCAGGGTGTTTTAAAGTTCTTAAGGCAAAGATCAAGGACTACCTGGTGCTTCACCAGTTTGAGATGCACAATGCCCCTGTTGGTCAAATGCAAGAGCAGCGGATGCAGCTCCTGGAGAGAGCTGCAGAGAGCTCTATGTGCTGCATGAACGTTCGCCTCGTTGGCAAGATGGTGTTACACTGTGCACATGCGGTTGTAGCTACCAAGCGTGGCGAACCAATCCGGTACGGAACTTGAGTAGTGGAGTTGAACTCCAGCCACTTTGATTTGTAGTAATCTCTGAGATTTCTGATATAGAAATGCAATATAGAAATTTACAATAACTTCCTTTTTGCATTGTATTACTACCATGAAGAGCCGGCAAAGGTGTAGTTTTAGATGGCCTGAGACTCCGCTTGCGACCAGATGCTTTCGATTTCACTTCGATTGCATTCTTGCGTGCACGTTGGCCACGAAGGTCTTTGATTGATAGAGGTTGTTTATCTCTTAGTATCTTTTCCACACATGCGTGTGACCAATAAATTCACCATGAGAATGAAAATCGAATGGCCGAAAGCGTTCTCCCGTTTCGAGAAGGTATGAATATAGATACACAGTAAACCTATTGTCGTTGTGTAAGTTCCGGAACTATCAGAGTCACAAATTCACGGCGAATAAGTCATTCGTATTTTCAGGGCGTAGCTGTATATTTTCAAAACTACACCCTAGTAAATACTTTCGAGGAATGCATTAAAAATTCGAAGAACCAACAAGATTATCATCGGCTCTAAACTCATCATGATCTTTCTCCGTGTCTTTGTCATTTACTTCATCTCGAGTGCGTAAAACATAATCCCATTCGTATTCGGGCACACACATGCCATTGTAATGCTTAACTCCAGCTTGACGAGAACTTTTAATGTTTCTAGAACCTGCTGAGACCTTATCATAAACTTCAACTGTCGTATAGCTTTAAAAGCAGCATCTAACTCTTCGCGGACAGTAGGAGTTACAATGATGCCTTGAACTAAAGAATATATGCGCAACAGTCGCCGCTGGTGTCGCTGTGTAGTCTTTACCATCTTACCAAGATAGTCAACGCTAAAGTCTTTTCTCAGGACGAACACGCAATGGAAATTCGTGCGAGAGTCAGACTTTGACGAAATGGCATTCGAAACACGATCGGGGGAACACCCTTTTCGGACCCTAGAACAAACGTTGGTTGGCAATAGGGAATGTAATCCGTTGGTTAGTACCTATTATAGTGGGAAATGTAACCCCCAGCGCGGGAGTGTTTGTGGTACGCTATCAAATGATCATGGGACGTTTTTGTTTATTGAGCATAACTGTAATATTGTGATACTTCGACGTAGTTTAATAGTCGGGCTTCGAAAGTTTTTTTTAAATAACTTGTGTTTTTATATAGAGATTTGGGCTTTCCCAAACACCTAGTACGTTTGTTGTTCAGAATTCCCCGGCAAATCGGCACCTGAGTCTGGCTATATTCTTCCACGAGTCAGTAGAGATAAACAAAAACGATGGTGACGGAGTTTGATGCAATAATGATGCGTATGCTGAATTACGTGAAAGTTAGCATCTTGGCGTGGTCTGCAGGAAGAACTTGCATGCAAATGGATGACTTACAGTGAGCCTTCTGTATTGCTGGTACGTGCTCCGCATATACCAGCCTGCTACATTAACCATAGGCCCTATGTCTACATCCCAATGAAGAACCAATATCTACGTTTGAATCTTCTACAACAGGCTATATGGCCATCGCTCCGCCCCAAAATATAACGGCACTAGCAGAATAGACAACGCTTACCTTCGGCTTGCCCACCCTCAGTTCAAGCCAGCCCTCTACATCGCCCTACACCAACACAATGCATTGGTAGCATCGAATAGACAGATAGCTCACCGATGTCAATACCGACTTCCCTTTGTCATGGCATACTATACGTCAAGGCATACACCACCCGATTCGCCAATCAGCAGCCGCAGAAGTGCATGCGGGAAGAAACCGCGTGCATCCTTTGTCATCGCATACAGCAGCTTCCAGCCACCCAGTTGTTAGTCTATCATTTGCATGGCGGAACCACAGAAGAGATGACCAAAAGGACGACCACGCCTTCCCGGCGGCCAAGGCCGACAAGAACCAACGAACGAGACCGAGTCATACACCGCCGAAGAGAAACTTCGGGTCTTGGACCACCTCAAAGAGTTTGGGGACATCAAGTGGACTATCACTCTATTTTACCCTAAGCTAGCAGAGTCTAAATATCACAGTCGTCGAACGCTAATCTTGGCATGGGATCGAAAGCGTCGCAACATTGAGGCACTTTACAGCCAGTTAGGTGGCGCAGCAAAGCGGAATACGCGCGAAAAGGGTCTAGGAACAGCGCTATCTAAACAAGAAGAGCTTTCATTAGTTCGATGGGTAAATGAAATGCGTGAAGAAGGCGTTCCAGTTACCTCGACAATGCTGCGAATTCAGGCCCTTGAAGTTGCAAAAATCTCAAATAAAACGTTTTTTAAAGCGTCTTGGAGCTGGCAAAATCGCTTCAAGAAACGCCACCGCTTTTCGCTACGATGCAAGACAAGACAAGGCCAAATTCGACCACCAGAACTGGCAAAAATGGCTGAGGACTTTGCAAAAGCTGTCAAGGAAAAAGCTCGAGAAATCGGAGCAACACGCATATTCAATGCGGATCAGACAGGTATGAGTTCAATTTTTTTATTGTCAATTGAAGTTGTAACTTGTGGACTAATTTACATGTGCTTGCACTCTAACTAGCTGCATGCTTTGAATATCTTCCTAAGAAAACACTGCACAGAACAGGTGTTAAGCCTGTATGGGTGCGATGCGGCGGCAAGTCGAAAGACCGTGCGACGGTCATGCTCCTAGGCGATTCAACAGGCAAAAAGTATCCGCCGTTCGTCGTCTTCAAGGTACGCCCATCTTCGGTGGAGGAACGGCGCGGAGAGAACCACGATGCTCGCCACGGCTTTAGCGCCAATATGTGGCGAAAAGACGCTTTGCCTGCGCAAAATAACTTTGGTATGCAAGTGTACGCAAACGCAAAAGGTGAGTAGTGATGAATCTATTTTTTTTAATCATGCTAACTTAGTTTATTGATCAAGGCTGGTGGAATAGCTATCTCACGCTTGAGTCGCTTAAATTTAATTTTGCAGATCACCCACAGCCATGTGAGCCAGTGTTGCTGTTACTCGATGACTTTTCTGGGCACTGGTCTAAGGAAGTCACCGAGTATGCTGACGAGATTGGTGTCACGCTGATGAAAGTCCCGCCAAACGCTACATCGGTGTGTCAGCCAGCGGACGCTACCTGGAACGGCCCGCTCAAAACACGACTGCGAAATCTTAGGATTCATGACCTACGAGTGCAACTACAAGCCCGTACACCTGACATCCCTTTCAAGCTGCAGCCCCCAGACCGTAAACATTTGTGCAGATGGATCAACGATGCGTGGAACAAAACTACAGTGGAAACCGTGGTGAGCGGCTTCAAAAAAGAACAGGTGGGCGAGGTGGTTCAAGTGGAGGATGCAGCAGATATTGTGGAAGAAGCCAAACGATCGAAACAGACAGATGAAGGGCTAGGAAAATTTAGTTTGGACGAAGATTTTGACGATGCCTTTCGAGCTTTGACGCTGCATGACTAGAAATACAATAGCTTTTTCATTGCTTTGTTCCTTGCTGAAAATACTAGTGCTGGCTGCATTCGTGGTGCAAGTCCATTTAGCCGGGACATCCCATTTCTTGTCTCTACCCGTCATATCAGGTGTATGCCATGACAAAGGGAAGTCGGTATAGCAATGTTCACCGGACACTCATGTCTATTCAACAGCTTTCCCGCCAGTGTTAACATTGTTAGATTGGCACCACAATTTCCTCCAAACGTAAGTACAGTGACTTATTTATGCGCCTAACTACTGATATACTGGTGCCAACTCGAACACACCCAGTTAACCATATCATCATGGTTTCCCTGCACAGCGAAGCAAACTTGTCACAACTCATTTTACCGTCTACTTCGCTCACGTCTTCCATCCGTCGGCACTCAATAGCTTCAACGCGGCACTTAAGTTACCAACATTCAAACGACCATTCCAGATCAAGTATGCGTTTCACCTACTCCGTGCTCGTCACTACGGCAATTCTGCTCTCTAGCTCCAATGCTAGTCCGGCCTTCTCAGGTGATACTCATGTTAAGCTGTCGACTTCGACTGACGCTGCGGTTCCAGCCCGCGATGTCGATACCAGCAATATCAAGAGGTTTTTGCGAACCTACAACGACGGCGGTGAAAACGAAAAGGATGAAGAAGAGAGAGTAAATCCGGCAAAATTGGACGAGGAAGCGCTTGCCAAATGGACTGCCAAGTGGACTGATAAGATGAATGAATGGTTCGATAGAAAATACACACCGGCCGAGGTCAGGGATAAATTGTCTGGTCTGGGCGGTGGAATGAGCAGAAAGAACGGTAGGAAGTACTACCTGTTCATGCAGAGGTGGAATGAGGAGCACCCCCGGGTTTAATTAGTACACAGCTTCTGTGACGATTGAGGCCTGTGAAGATGAAGGCATAGCTTTTCCTCTTTAACGTTACTCAATTTTACATGCCCACCACATCAATCTGTATTACGATGTTTCTACTACTTTAGACAATACTTATAACTACATTAAGGCAGTCCTTGGAAGAGCGCGACCCTCATTTCGATCTTAACAGGATCGCGAGCACGAGACAAAGTTAAATCTGTGTTACCCAGGGTGATATCATGAAAATCGATAGGCTGTGCAGATTTTCTTCTTGAATATTTATACTTTAAATTTTATCCCACTGACGTACCGGATTACGTGTAAAAGTGATCTTAACTCGTCAACTGGTCTTCACCTCCTCCACCAAATTACACCGTTATCCAACACATCATAACTGTACATTTATTCTACTACTGTGCCATTTTCTACCCTTTACTTCCCCATATTCTACAATATCCTACTCTACAACTTCTCTATCTTTCCTGTTTTGCCACGTGAGTATTCTCTATTATAAGTGGTGTGGGTCACACCACTGCCACATAGGTCTGGTGGTTGAGGGCCAACCAATAGTATTTGACCTACTTTTATATACATATCTAGACGCAATTATAGTTCATTAGTAATTTGTATTACGTTATAGACCCCGTCACACTAGGTTGCACTTGTAGTCAATCCACGCCTCTGTGCGCATATTGGACTACCTGTATCCTCTGCGGGCTCAACGAGTTAGGCAAGTTGGATAGAGGGGAGTTCCCTCATCTGTCTGATGCTCAGTTTGAGTCGGCCCGGAAGATAGCGGACATCTTTGGAGGAGATGCCCCCCGAAGCTTGGCAGCTGCAACACCGGCTGAGCAGGTCGAACGCATCGAGGCGTTCGACACATATGAGCGAGGACTCATCGCTCACGTGGTGGGGTTGCAGACCCCCGAGACTGAACTAAAGCCAGGCCAACCTAAACCGTTCGGGCTTTCTATCTCTACCTTCTCTTCTATCTCATATTCAATATTATCATCATTGTTACCCCTATTAATTCTATTACGGCTTACGCTATTGCTACATAGTCTACTATCTCCCACTTTATTACTATAATCTTTATCAAAAACACTCCTGGACAAATTAAATCAGCCACCCACACTTTTGGCTGTAACTCGGCCAATTTCTCGAATCTCGTGCTGTACTTTAGCTATATCGCTTCTATCGTATACAAAGGAGAGGCATTTGTGTTAACAACTCGGATTTTGCGGTTTGTAGGGTAGCTTCTATACAATAAACCGAATTGTACAAGTGGTCCAAACGTCCGTCCACATCGGTCTATAATGAAATCAAATAAACAAGAATGTTGTCCCTAAAGGCACTTGTGAACCAACAATGGGTTCGTGGACGACAGCATTGTTCTTTTAGTTTTCATTTATAGTTCTATTACGGCATGCCCGCATGGATCAACGATCTAGAGCGAGATTGTATTCAAGGTCAGTGAGAAGGAGGGCTCTCATCAGGGATATTCCAAAAAAAGTCAAGTAGTCACGCGAGGCCGTCGAACGCGCATCAGATGCACCGTATCGAGAGCGCTGCCGCCCCGGCCGTAACCCCATCATCTCGGAGAGGCTAGACCAGTTGCTGCCAATGGTGACTACACCGCAGGCAGCTGAAAATTGAGTGCAAGTGCAATGCTGGGCACGTACCATTCGGCTTATCCTCTTTTGGTATAGACTGGTTAGTATATACCAAAATGGACAGTACGGTAGCGCTCACTGCTACGCACAAGTCTCATCGCCTTGATTGTGCCAAAACAGCGGTTGTTACACCGCAAGAAGAATAGGATAAATTATATTTTGCGATGAAAAAGGTTTAACTTAGATGCGCCCGATGGATTGCGGAATTATTGGTACGGTGTGAGACGACCTTCAAGGACGATAGTGCGACGTCAGAATGGGGGTGGCTTAGTGATGATTTGTGGTGATTTTAATGTCAAAGACAAGTCTAAGCTCGCGGTGCTGGTAGGGCACCAGGCTTCGGAACAGTATATCTATACTTTGTCGTAGTTTCTGCTACCGTTTGCACACTTGAACTACGGAGTAGATATTGTTTATCAACAAGACAATCCATTCTTACTTCAAAGAAAACTATGTGATTTTTCAAGGAGCAGGGGGTTAACGTACTCGAATGGCCCGCTCGCCCCCCCGACTTCAACCCCATAAAAGATCTATGGCCGTGTTTGGCTCACAAAGTGTATCCAAATGGGCAACAGTACGATACTGAAAAGTTCCAACTATTTCATTAATAAATACAAGTCAAACAATGCTGGATTAAATGATACTATCTTAACCGCATGGGACAGTGTTGATCAAGCTTCACTAGTGAACTTGATAAAATCAATGCCGAGGCGCTGTGTTGAAGATATTGAGAAGGAAGGTGACAGGACCGACTACTAATACTATCATTTCGGTAAATTTTACTTGATTTCACTATAGACCACTTGTACAATTCAGCTCATCGTATAGAAGCCACCCTGCAAACAGCAAAACCCGATTTGTCAACACAAACGCCGCTCGTTTGTATACGATAGGAACGACGTAGCTAAACCACAGCACGAGATTCGAGAATTGGCCGAGTTACAGCGAAAAGTGTGGATGGCCAGTTTAATTGGTCCAATTGTTAAATATTACTTACAACCACCCTATTTTTTATTCGACTACAGATCTTTAATAATATTTCCTACAAATTACCATTTATCTCATATCAATTTTCTATCTTTTTAATTTCTCATAGTTCACAATAACGTATTTATTTATAATTTATTTATTTTCAACTAGCTTTTCCAACATTGACTTTCAAATTACTACTCTTATTATGCCACTACTAACTCTCCAACAAATACTACATTTGCATATTTATAATTACACTAACGTTCACCACATAATTCTATTAACGCTTATACACATGTCGTGTAGGACACGATATAATTCTCACTTGTCGGATGAGTTGACACCAACAACACGCTCTTCCCTGTGAAGGTCAACGATTATTGGATCAAACCTGAAAACTAGGAACGATCCCTTACACGGTGTCGGTTGTAAGCGCTTCTGTATACCGGGGTTGCTATAAGTCACCGTCACCTTCACCACTAGCCGCGGGCTTAGACTAGGGTGTTATACTGCGCTTTCGCGAGCAACCCTGCAGTCCATTAGAGGAAGTAGTACCGGTGTATTAAGATTTATTCAGGGGTGTCGAGGTATAACCTCGACGGGGAGCAAAATATACACTAATAGACCCGAAGTACACATGGAACGACGCTTCACTATCGCCTCCGATTTTTCTGCCACATCAACACTTGACCTGGCCAGGATAAACTATCGGTCCAATGTACCTTGATTCTACCAACAGACATCACACGCAACCGAGCGTGACCTGGTGCTTGAATAAGCTAGCTACACTTACCTAAGTCGGATTTGACACTTGTAATTGATGTCGTGGCCAGTGATCTGATTTGACGTGAGTCGAAACGTTCTTGTAAATTTTCCTGCAACTTGGTGGCGCTAATGTCTGTCTCCAACACGAAGAAAAGTTAGTCCAGTGTGACATGTGAGGTTCAGTCCAGGCACGCGATGCTGCATCAGCCATCCAGTTGGACGACCCCAGAATATGATATGTCGATACTCTTAAGTTGTAGTACACTTCGGCCATTCCGATGGACCTGTTAATTTCTTGGCTGATTGGATTTCCGGAGTGCCATTTGTTGCACCAATGGACGGCAGTGGTGTTATCACTCCAGCATTTTTCTGTTGCAATTTTACCAGAAAGTTGCCGATACCACTTCGCCCCCACGTCTATAGTGCTAAAGCGATACATACATGATCGCTTACGTTGATTGAAAACTCGGAATCAGTCTGCGTGGCATTATTAATCATTTCTAATTCCTCACCATCAAATTTAACTTGAATAAATTCATCTGGAGAAGGATCAAGGATAGCAAGACCAACGTTAGATGCGTCCATATAAAGTTCAACACAGGGCTTCGTAGTTTCCCTGAATATGCAATTCAGCAATGTGTCCGTGCTTTAGTATTATAACGTGTTCTTCTCCCCTGCACGCCGGGTAGTCGCTGCTCGAGTGCTGACCGTACGTTCGTTGCCGGGCTCTACACTGACTTGTCAACTGCGTACACCCGATGGCCGACAGGGAGAACTACTCGATCCCTGCGCCGGCGCGTGTCTGTTCCGACCGCGACCTACTTTATTACTGGTTCGTATCTGACTAACTGACTTACTAAGCTGGCAATACGTAGTCCTTCCCGCGCGACACAACTCAACGAAGCACTCGGCGTCGCCAAACCTGGCCACTCGGACGTACGCCACTCGGCGCCTGCCCTCTTGCAGCTTACAGTCGACTTGGGGATCGCTATCAACCCTGTGCCTCAACGCACTCCTCGCAATGCCGGGGTTTGGCCGCTTCGCACTGCCTCGCCTCGCTCGCTTGGTCGTTCGGCCGTCCTCAGCCCGTCGACTGAGTCCGTCCACTAACTGTCTGTCTTGTGATGCAGCTCCGAGGCTACTCCCTGCAACAACTGCACCACCTGTCTGTCTGTCTTGTCGGCGCGTTCTTTCGGCGCTCGTCTTGTGCGTGACGGCGCGAACTCGCTTCTGTCTTCTGCCCTCCTTGCTCTGCCACGCAAATTTGATAGTGTCGATCTGCTCTCTCTCTGCTGCATGCTGCTTGCGTTTCCGTGCTGTTGAGCAGGGTCCAGTCAACTTCAACTTTGATTTAGATACCCAATCCCACTGATGCCGTATCAATCCACCAACTTCATGCGTACTGCTACATCTACACGTTCTAAGATAGCAGATGCGTGTCAAAAGGGATCGCTACCGGTCATCGCTACCTGTTCTGTTACACGTCTTCCTCTCTCAAGGGTCTTCCACGACCCGTTCGTCATCGAACAGTCGATCATACTCACTGACACCTATCCAACGTGATTGTGGTCGTCCGCCTTTGGTAATCCACTGACTGCCGTCATCGGTCCTCCATCGTGTCGGGTCTCCAATTGGTCGTAACAGATACTCGAGCACGTATTGTCCTGCTCTGTTGCGGCGTTTTCGTCGTCGTTCTTCCACCAGCTTGCCACTCGTGTCGTGTCCGTCATTCGAACTTGGAACTGCTCTGCCACGTCGTTTTTCGCTGCTACTTGTAGCGGTTCGATCTGCTGCTGCCGTCGCTGAACGTACAGCCGCTCGGTACGTCTCGACATCACTGCCTTGCGAGCTCGAATTTTCATAGTTCAATTGGGCGTTGATATCTGCCGCGGCTGGCCGTAGCGTCGATTTTGGGTAGTGATAGCTAACAAGGAAAGATGCATGAGCTATGATTAGCTCGGGGCTACCTGTCTTATCCTCACGCTGCAATAAGAAATTTTCGTAGCCAGCGGGCTCCAAAATCTTCAACGGGCCCATCCATCGATGGACAAATTTAGTAGCGCTGGGGCCACGTGGCGGATTGTACATCCACACACGATCTCCTGCTTTCCACTGCTTAGTCATCCTTGTATTGCGATTGTAATACTTCGCTTGGCGTTCCTGTTCCTTTAATCTTGCGCGCTCTGCGCATTCGTGACTCAATTTCATGGATCGTAACAATTTCTCATGATACTCCTTTAGTTCTCCTGCTTCTGTCATTGTTGGGCGTCGCAACAATTCGTTTGGCGTTCGCAATTTGCGGCCCATCATTAATTCATTCGGCGACAAAGCTACTGTCGAGTGGCGTGCAGAATTGTAGGCGTAGACAGCGAACTTTACCCATAATTGCCAGTCGCTCTGGTGCTCCTCAGACATGAATGTCGACACTACGTCCTTCCATGATCGATGAAATCTTTCAACCAAACCTATCATCTGTGGTCTGTACGGAACGGGGTTGATCTGACGTGCTTGCAACATTGCTACGAGCAATTCAATAGCATATCCTGTCAACTCGGGAGCTCCGTCTGTCAAAATCTCGCGAAATACACCAAACTTCAAAACTACGTCCTCCATCAGAAACGTCGCAACGTTCTCAGCTGTGTGCCGTTGTACGCATCGTGCTACTGCGTAGCGCGTCACATATTCTAGCGCGGCGATAACATATCGTTCGCCTCCATCCGATACTGTAAAAGGTCCGGCTACGTCTAATGCCCATCGATCGCCAACATCACCTCCACGAATGCTCCTCAAAGGTGGAATTACTTCTCTCGGGCGTGCTTTCCTACTGCCGCACTCCTGACAACCTCATACCCACGCATTAACTTCTCTCTGCAAATTGGGCCACCAGTAAAGCTGCGCAACTCTTCCATATGTGTGCGGTCCGCGAAGGTGTCCAGCCCATACTGAACCATGCATCTCTTTAAAGACTACTGCCCATAATGCCGGCGGCAAAATCACCTTCCGCCCGTGCTTCGTGTCGATCACCACAAGGCCGTACGTCTGTAGGACTCGCATACCGTTGTACGTCTTGTCTGTCAACATCTTCTGCACCAATCTACTCTGCTTCTGGGCTTTTACAATATCGTCGTCGGTGAGCTGTAGCGTAGGTTCAGTCTCGGGTGCTTCTGCATCGCGTTCATCATCTTCCTGTCATCTCTGCTCGTCGTCTTCGTTGTTCTCGTGTTCTATTTCGGTCTGCCGTGCTTCCGGACTATGCGCAACTGGCTGATTGGCAATCACAAGCATCCTGTCGTTGCTTGCGGGGGTAGGCTGCCGTGTCCTCGACTGGATCCCTTTCCTTGCGTGTACTTTCACCGTATGCCACCGACCGTCTTCTCCAATAACACGGATCGTTCTCTGGGGTTCAACCTCTGCTAATGACTTGTTTTGCGGCTGATTATCGTTGCTTTGTACCGGTACACTTCTCGGATGTACCACTACGGGAACTGTCAGCACACTGGTATTATCTTCTTGGCTTACATCTTGGTTTGCTGTTCGTGATGATGGCGTCACAGGGTTTGCCGCATCGTGCGTCGTGTTTACGGCTTCATCAACAGTTGCTTGCCGCACTGACTGCGTCGGTTCTTGCGCTACTGCCGCTGCTTCTTGGCGTCTGCGTGCTTCTGCTCGAGTGAGCGGTCGCTCTCTACCTGACTGTGTCAATCTGTTTTTCTTGTCTTCTCTTGGCTGTAACACTGTCGTGCTCTCGTTCTGGGAGACCATGGGCTCGTCGTCAGCTCTTCTTTGTTGGGCTGGCGGTCGTCCTCGTTTTGCTCGCCGACCTACTGCTGCCAAAACTGCTGCGGGAGCCCGAGAGAGGGCGTCTGCTACAACGTTTGTGCTGCCCGGGCGGTAGATCACCTCGAAATCGTATTCCTGAAGGGTGAGGGCCCAACGATGCAGCCTGCCCGCTGGATTTGTCCTCGTCATTATCCATTTCAAAGCGGAGTGATCCGTCACTATGGTAAAAGCTCGCCCGTACAAATACGGTCTGAACACTTTGACTGACCAAACTACTGCTAGACACTCTAGCTCAGTAATCGAGTAGTTACTTTCCGTGCTACTGTTCACCTTACTAGCATAAGCAATTGGCTGCCACCCACGTCCGTAATCTTGCATCAAACACGCACCTAAACCAATTTGACTAGCATCGGTGACGAGTCTGAACGGGATCGTAAAATCGGGATACATGAGCAATGGTTTCGTCGTCAAGATGTACTTCATGCGCTCGAATGCGTACTCCTCGTTTTCCGTCCACTGCCACTCGACTACCTTTCTCAGTAATCGCGTCAACGGGGCCATAATCGTTCCAAAGGCTTCGATGAATTTGCGATAGTATCCTGCCAAATGCACGAATCGCTTCACTTCGTGCTCATTTCGAGGTCGTTCAAAGTCTCTGACGGCGCTCACTAATCGATCTACCGGTCGTATACCTTCTCTACTCAGCTCGTGACCTAAATACTCCATAGAATCGGCCAGAAATGTACACTTCTTGAGCTTCAGTGTCAATCCTGCGTCGGCTAATCGTTGTAAAACGCTGGCTAATGCCACAAGGTGACGTCCTACTCCTCCGCGCGTGAAGACAACGATGTCGTCTAGGTATACGAGGCATGTTACCCATGTCAAGCCACGTAATACTCCGTTCATAAGTCTTTGAAATGTGCCAGGAGCGTTCATTAAACCGAAAGGCATTCTGACAAATTTGTACAGGCCTTGTTTGGTTGTGAACACGGTCTTGTCGCGATCTTCTGGAGCGACACCAACCTGCCAATAACCAGATTTTAAATCGAGTGTAGTGAACCATACCGCACCACCTAGAGCATCCAACGTTTCGTCTATCCGTGGCAAAGGATACACGTCTCTCTTCGTTACTTTATTCAGCTCGCGATAATCCACACAGAACCTTACCTCGCCGTCTTTCTTCCGTACGAGGACAACGGGGAATCCCCATGCGCCGTTGCCCTCTTCGATGACACCCGCACCAAGCATCTTTTTCACATTTTCTTCAATGATCTTATCCTCCGCTTGGGCGTGCCTCCGTCTCTTTAACATGATCGGCGCTGAAGTGCCAGTATCGATGTGATGCTGCACTTCCAGCGTCGTCACTGGTGGACACTCGTCTCTGCTTGTAACTACTTGTCGATAAGCTCGCAGAAGCTTCAACATCAGCGACCGCGCTTGTTCATCCTTCGTTCCCATCTTTACTTCGTGTTCATCATCTAGTGGAGTCAAGGAGTCGCCAAGGTCGTCCAGCCACGTTTCAATCCGTGTCTGATCGAGTTCACCACTAACTTCGAGAATCCGCATGTCCTTGTCCATAGGAATCCACCGACCTAGCTCTTTTCTGGGAGGCAGCTTGACACGTTGACCTCCTGCATTTATTGCTGGGATGCACACTATGCCATCGTGTGCCTTCGCTACAGTCGTTGCCAACATTACTAGAGAGCGGTTTGTAGTTGGTACGAAGACGCCAATCTCTCCGTCCGGGGCTGCTATTGCAACTTCAATCGGCACCACCGCACTTCGCTGCAATCTAATGCGTCGAGCTAAACGTACAGGGGCAACTTGTTGTTGACCGTCGCCAGTCTGCGTGCGAAATGGAATTATCACTTGCTGACTGCGTTCTTCATATCTTACTTCGTTCCGTTCAAAATCCATCACTGCTTGGTGCTGTTGCATGAAATCGACGCCGACGAGAAACTCGTCTGTACATCCAGTCACAATACACGCTGTGACTTTCACGGTCTGCCCGAATGTGTTCACCATGTCGAAGCTCCATACACCGAGCACATCTAACAGGAAACCACCGATTCCTTCAACGAATTCAACTGGGGGCTTCTCTCGTACACGTTCGCCTCGCATCATCCAATCTGTTCCAGCTACTGAGTACCTCGCGCACGTGTCCAGTTTCACTGCTCGCCACATGCCATCGACTTTCATAGCTGCTGTCGGAAGTCCGTCGTCTGCAATCGCTTCCAGGGCTTGCACGATGTCGCTGTTGTCTGCCGTGTCGGGATGCTGCACCAGCCGTACACATGCATTTCCTCTACTTTTCTTGATCGACTCACGGCCTGCTTTTCGTCGTCGCTCTTCGGCCTGCTCTCGCGCGTCAGCGGCCTGTCGTCGTCGTCGTTCTCGTTGTTCTGTGTCGAGTTCCGCCGCAATACTCGTCACGTCGCGCTCGGTCGCCGAGTCGATCACCTTGGTTTTCGCCCGCTCGACTCTCTTGCGCTTCAATTCTAGATGCTGTTGCTTCTCCGCCGACCGCACCTTCAAAACTTGAGCTGTATCGATCGTTTTGCCACTCCATTCATTAGTCAGTTCGTCGTCGGTGGCCACTGCCGCCGACACACCGTCGCCTTCCTCAGTCCTCAGTTGCACCTCGACTTCGCTGGGAATGTCGCTTTCCTCAACTTGGTTGTACACCTCCATCAATAAACCGCCTTCCTCAGTCTCAAGCTCATGCCGATCATCGAGGGGCTGATTGTCAGGGGGCTTTTTTGTTCCTGGTTCGCGGGCTACTTTCACTGGATAGCGGTACCGCTGCGCCTTATTGTCAGGTCTGACGGTAGCGACATACCTCTTGGCACGTCCACCATCGCACACCATTAGTTCTTTATCAATAGCTACACCGACCGCCGCTCGCACCGCGGCTACGTAATCGTCGCCTTCTTTCGTTTCTTCATCTAGATCGGAGTGATCCGTTGGAGTCACTGTCACCGACGATAGCGTTGCTGCCATCGCTCGACGGGGTCCTCCATCTGCTATCATCTTCCTCGTTCGTCTATCGTCCTTGGTCACTGCGCGCGGTGGGACGGATGCGTGTCTCGCGGACTCGTCGGCACCTCTCGCTCTCTCAACCGCGCTTGGCGCCGCCAGTTCCTGGGAATTTCTCTCTTCTGCCACCGGACACAGTACTCCCCTTACGGTGTCCGTCCTTCGTTTCCCGACGTTCGTCTCTGCAAAGCTCTCTGCTGCAAGTAAGCATCATTGCGGGTTTTGGCTTCGGTATCTGGACACAGGTTGGCAAAGTGCCCGATCTGTCCACAGGCGTAGCACTTGTTCTGCTCGCTGGGTCGCCTGTCTTGCTGCTGTTGCTGCTGTTGCTGCACAGATTGCAGTGGCGGCGGAGGGTCTGGCTTCTTCGGTTCTACCGCCGTCACCTTCCTCACCTGTGTTCGCTGCTTACGTCGTTTCGGGGCTGGCTCGTCGTCATCTTCGCCGCTCGAAGCGCTGGAGGTCTGGTACTTGGCCATTCGTACCCTCGCTTTCTGGTTGCGATCACCATGCTGCTTCTTGTCTGAACGTCGATCTTTATGCTCCTTCCTACGGTTCTGCTCGCGACGCCGTGAGGTTCTGGCCCAATAGCGCCCATTCCACTGACGCCCTTCTGGTACATCCCACGTGCCTGAAAACTTGTTATACACTCCTTGCGGGTTAGTGAAATACGCAATACTCTCCTCTGATTCCGCCATCGTGCCAATCGTTTGCTCTTCTGGTACTCCCGTGCCGCCAACACCTGGAATCACCATCACTTGGCCAGTCGTGCCATCCATCGGAATCATATACGGATTCGGCGCCGTTGCCCAGGCCTGACCTATGTTCTGCATGCCTTGCGCCACATTGTCGATCGGATCGTCAATCTCCGTAGCTTTGTCTACCGCCTCTTCCAACGTCTTTGGCTTTGGTCGCTGCCGTACCAACTGTCGAGTTGTCTTGTCCAAATTGCGGTAAAACTGCGCCAACAAAACTCTCTCTTTAACCTTGTTCCTTCCAGCTGCATCACGAAGTCCCGCCGCAAAGTCGGCATAAGTTTCACCTGGCATCATCCTGCGGAGACTCACTCGCCATTCTGCTGTCGCTTTGTCTGGTCGCTCGCCGTATCGTCGCAGCAATGCTGTCTTCAAATTCGACCAAGTCCGCTCGGCATCAGACCAATCTTCATCCATTTGCACCCACCAGCGTGCCGCGCTTTCCTGAAGCTTGTTACCAACGATGTAGTACAACTCTTCGTCCGTCCAGTCGCCTCGTCCGGATAACTTGGCGCCGCGCAAAGCTAAATCAACTTTTGAAATCCAAGTTGATACAGACTGCATTGGACTAGGCTTGAATGCTGCTAGTTCCAAATCTTTGATACTTTTCTTGTGACGTCGACGTTGTTGTCGTCGTCTGTGACGATCTGCTTTCTGAGTTCTCCTAGATCGATGTCGTCGTGGCTGCCTTCGATCATCATGACGATCATCACTATCGTGACTACTGGAGCTAGAGCTGCTCGAATCACTGGGACTACGGCTGCTCGACTCGCTGTAGCTGCTGTCGCTACTATCATTGCTGTCGCTCGGACTGTCATCTCGTGGCTGTCTTGCTAATCGTACTGATCGAGAGGGCTGCGTGGTTGCCGGCGTCGGCTGTGATACCGTCGCTGTTGCTGCCGTGGCCACTGCGGGAGCCGTCACTGTCGTCGTAGTAGCTGGAACTGTTGTCGCCACTGAAGGGAATGGGGCGGTGGTCTCTGCTGGAGGTGTCAAATTCGTCCCACCAGTTGCTTCAAGATCATCTATCCTCGCCTCCAGTCTCATTACTGCAGCTAAGACTGTCTGCATCACCGTTACTATTGCTGGAGTGTTGGTCGGGCTTGTTATCTCAAATGCGCTGCTTGTCATGGTAGCGGCTCCTCTTGCTGACGTCGTACCCTGCAATGTCGCTGTGGTTCCAGACAGGCTGCCACCGTCGGTACCAAGCGTCGTATGGGTTAGTTCAGCCTCTTCAACGGGTGGGGGAGATGCGGGCTGCGCTGATACCTCCGTTGAGCTGATTGTCGTCGGCACCACCGTTGTTGCTGCCGAACTCGTCACCCTAGGAGTCGTTGTGGCGGATGTGGTGATGGCTGCAGTAGGACTTGTTTGTGACCGCAATACCATTCCACTCGACACTATCTTCGTCCTTGAACTTGTCATTACTCTTGCGTTTTCGTCTCGATCTGTTCTTGTTAATGTAGGCCCCTGTATGACCACCATATAACGTGTTCTTCTCCCCTGCACGCCGGGTAGTCGCTGCTCGAGTGCTGACCGTACGTTCGTTGCCGGGCTCTACACTGACTTGTCAACTGCGTACACCCGATGGCCGACAGGGAGAACTACTCGATCCCTGCGCCGGCGCGTGTCTGTTCCGACCGCGACCTACTTTATTACTGGTTCGTATCTGACTAACTGACTTACTAAGCTGGCAATACGTAGTCCTTCCCGCGCGACACAACTCAACGAAGCACTCGGCGTCGCCAAACCTGGCCACTCGGACGTACGCCACTCGGCGCCTGCCCTCTTGCAGCTTACAGTCGACTTGGGGATCGCTATCAACCCTGTGCCTCAACGCACTCCTCGCAATGCCGGGGTTTGGCCGCTTCGCACTGCCTCGCCTCGCTCGCTTGGTCGTTCGGCCGTCCTCAGCCCGTCGACTGAGTCCGTCCACTAACTGTCTGTCTTGTGATGCAGCTCCGAGGCTACTCCCTGCAACAACTGCACCACCTGTCTGTCTGTCTTGTCGGCGCGTTCTTTCGGCGCTCGTCTTGTGCGTGACGGCGCGAACTCGCTTCTGTCTTCTGCTCTCCTTGCTCTGCCACGCAAATTTGATAGTGTCGATCTGCTCTCTCTCTGCTGCATGCTGCTTGCGTTTCCGTGCTGTTGAGCAGGGTCCAGTCAACTTCAACTTTGATTTAGATACCCAATCCCACTGATGCCGTATCAATCCACCAACTTCATGCGTACTGCTACATCTACACGTTCTAAGATAGCAGATGCGTGTCAAAAGGGATCGCTACCGGTCATCGCTACCTGTTCTGTTACAGTATCTGCATAAACCACACTTAATCACATAGTGCACCCTTTGATATAGTAACATTGCCAAAACGGGGTGCAGCTATCCTTTGATTTTGCAACAGCTGATAGAATGGTTTCTCTGTGCGCAAACAAGTCGCAACATGCCGAAGCGAACATAGTATTTTGTAAAATTTCGTTTTAGATGCCTTTCCGCATTTCAGCATTGCTAGAACTCATTCCCTCGTCTAAACGATTGATACTGTACGCTGAGATGTGTTCTACTGCAACCCAAGCGCCATCAGTTCAGCACTCCAGTTTGAAAACTTTGCTTTGTTGATTATCGTGGACCCAAAACGGCTAGCATAGCATGACATAATATTGCCTCAGCAAGATGCAATCTGTCCCTTACGTCGGGCTCGACCAATATTTGGTATGGAAAAATGATCTTGATCTGTAGAATCTGATATTGACGATGATGAATTGGAACCCACTAACCACGAAATAGCCCTTCCAAAAAGAGCATAAATCAGCGATGACCCCGCCTAACCGACCGGTGCTGCCATATCAATGGTCAGAATATCTAGCTCCTTATGTTGACGGCCATTCGAAAACATGACTGGCATGTGTACGTACATGTCGAAACGCACCTTTGACGTCTCCGTTTAGCATTCGAATACGCCCAGCGTGTCCGAGCTTACAAAGATGGTCAATTCTGCGGGCGATGACTTTCACGGACATATATTGAAATTTCGGTATGGATTCCACGCAGAACGCCGTGTTAATGGAGCCCTTCGTAGGGATAACACGTCGTGGATTGTGCGTACTTCTTTCGTTGGATCGGCATCTTTCTTTCCACTGCCCCTAGTCGGCTGCATACAACTTCTGACCAACGTTCTAAGATGTTTCCTTCAATAACCATATATTGGACCGATTTCTGTCCTTCGCGAATACTGCGTATGACCATTCTAAGACATCAGCGACACGATCCACGGTTTTTAGGCTGCGGATGTTGTGGCAACGGCCCTGGTTTTTAGACGAGGCCGATGAAACCTTTATCGCCCAGGGGGTTTGTATAGCGCAGCCCAAGATCTTCCTCAGGGTATAGACCCATAGAATCGACTTGAGAGTCAACAGCAAGGAGATAGTTCCAGAGGTTCGCAGCCGCGAAGCTTTAAACCCAGAGAATCACTCCCCCTGGTTGGCGTGGGTACCTCGTGCAATCCCTGTCGGCTCGTTTGTCTTGGACGGAACGGCACGCCACCGATTGTAAGTGTAGCCTTGAAGAAGTGACTGAGTGCACGTCTAGTCCAGAACGCACCTCCACACCAAAAGGCAAACCCAGAGAATCAGATCACCCAAAACCCAGAATACTACGAATTCAGGGTCCGGGATTTCAGTCAACTCCGGGATTTGGAACTCAGAAGACACCTTACCCAAATGCCCTCTTAGCTTGATAAATCAACAAATACAGAGTATACAAACACTACAACTAGCCGTCACTTATTCTGTTGGACCCTTGGACGGTGGGTCACACCTACACTAGGCTCACTCGAGTCCTAAACTTCAGGGGCCTAGCTCCCCTGAGACTCACACAAACGCGCACCACCTCCAATACAGGAGGAAAATACAATCACTATCAATAACCTTCCCTTTACACAAGCAGTCAATACAAAATCCTGGAGGCGACTACCTAGCACCCCAGAATACCCCTCGGTAACATGAAATGGGCTACCACGAGCACAGCAAGTGATCCAACTAGGATATGGAATAGATGGATCACTCCAGGAAGCTCAACGCCGTCACTGGTCCCCACCTAACTGGACTTGAGTTTGATGGAGTCCACACAGACGGTCGTTCTTCACCGTTGATGTGCCCTTAGCGTCCCGCGGTCGTAGTCTCGGGTCCTCCGGAATTGCCGTCGGCAGGCTTGGCCGAAGTCACTTGCGCAGTACAGGGAAAATTGAACTCTGTTTGTCTTTTATCAGCTACTTCTCTTTCTCTAACTCTTCTGCATTCTTTGGGCAAATATCTTCTGTTCACTATGATTGAGGTCGAATATCTTGTCTTGAGTATACCTTGGGTTCAGCGGTCCAAACTCACGATCGGCTTGCGATTCCATTGTCGTCAGGCTTCGAAAGTGCCAAATGTGGGTCCCCGGGCTTGGTCTAGTATGACACGGGAGCCCTCTCGATTCCTTGAGAGTGTCCAATCTGCACATCCAATATGATTCTTCAAGGTCACACATCACTTGATTGCAGAATGGCTTCGGACTGACTCGAAATCCAGAGAATCACGTGACACTCAGGGTCATCCCTGAAATCTCTGTGAAACTCTGGGGGTCATTGGGGGGTTATGATGATCTTTGGATATTGGCTTGGGGGATACTTGATTTTGGTATTTAGAGTCTGGATTCATGATCCACACCCAGAGATTCATCTTGAACTCTGGGTCACCCGTACTCAGGGGGGTGAACTCTGGGTAATCATGCGGTACTCTGGATATTAGGTCTGTTGCGTCACAGACTCACATATATCTCCATATCCAAGCATTTAGCGGGTTTAGCAGCCTCCTGCGCATGATCACGGTGGTAGTGGGTTGGTTTCTCAGGATAATATGATCCTTTGTTGTTACTCTGTTCCACAGCAAGATGAGGTGTACTCTGGGATACGTTCGCCAGAGACACTTTCCGCCAGACTTTAGGCACTCATCGTAAGGGAAAGTCCGCGGCTGGACTGAGTGTTTTCTTTGCACCCCTGGGTGTGCACTCCCAGGAATCACACTTCCACCCAGTTGGCCCAACTGCGGTCAAGTACTGGATTCATCCGATAGCATCACTTTCTTCCCACAATCACTATCCGTGTCACACGGGTATAGCCGCACCACATCCAAGTCATCCACCAATCACAGTCCAATACACACTCCAAGTCACAGAGGTGACGGCACGTCGTCGGCTAATTTCTGGAAACCGCCTCGTGTCAACCGCCCCTCCTGGTCCGGGTCCATCAAAGAGGAAATCGCTCCGAACTGGTGAACCATGGCCAGGCCACGACAACACAGAGCGTCAGCCGCCGTTAACATCAACACGGCCGTTGCACTCTGTAGACTCCCTGGGTTTCACACACTTCGACGACACCCTGTCTCCCTAACGGTTGGTCGGGACCTATCTTCAAGGTTCTCTTCTCAAGCGCAAACTCTCCAACGGGCAACACGGGCTCATATCCCCATTTCACAAATCATCGACTTGGGCAAGTCTTCACCCACGGACAGCAAACAAGCGTCGCCATCGGCCCAGGGCGCGGCTTCTTCCGGCAACGCGACCCCTCCGGCGGTCGACAGTACCAAGCAGGCGGGCGGCTCCAGAGAGGCGGCGTCTGGCGATGCTTCGGTGAGTAAGTCCAAGGTGCAAGACGTCAAGCAAATCTCGCCCTCCGATGCCTCGGGCGAGACTCTTGATGTGGAAATGCGCAAGGCTGATGGCGATACATCAGCTGATGCCACTACTCAGGAGGCTGGTACTGCGGACTCAGAGTCCAAGGCTCCGGATGTGAGTGTGGAAGGCGCACCTGAGTTCAAAAAACCACGGCACGCGACCTTGGAGGACGTCAGGGGGCTCATCTTCGCGGGTATGCTTCGGCAGGAGGAGGTCAATCTGCCTGACTTCCTGGTTCCTGAGTGTCCTCCGCACTGGAAACTGCCGGATCCTCCCAATCTCAAAACCAATGCGTACCTCGTGAGAGTTCCTGGCACTGTAAATGACATTCGCGCAGGTGCATTTGCTATGGAGGGTTACGGCGGTGCAACTACTCTCATAGGCTTTGAGGAGCTCTCGGTTGACGATCTTCAGGAGCTGATGGCAATTTGTGGTGTAAGAGGTGGGGTCGATGTTCTAAACCCACGACGTTCGCCTCTTTCATCGTACGATCTGGACAATTCTCTGAATTCCATTGGGGTTCGACGTGAGGTGGCTTCACTGCTGCGCCACTTCAACAGCACACGGTTCGCAGAGCGTGTGTTCAAGACAACTGGCTTTTTGCGCCAAGTCCTCGGGCATACAGAAGCATGCGTTCTCTGGCCGTTGCTCAGCAAGGGCCCACTGCCATTCAACAGGCAGTTGACGCTCTGCGCAAGAACAAGGAGTTGAAACGCTCCTGGAAATTCACCTGCGACTACTGGTTTCTGGAACTTCAGGAGGCTCTGGGCAAGTTGGATTCTACTGAGTCTGAGCACAAGATCGCGTTGCAGGAGCAAAAGACTCGGTACCAGGACGAAATCGACTTTCTGGAATCTGAGAGAGCAGAGCTCAAGGCGCGCCTTGCCGACTCTGAGGCACAGGTGCGCATCCTGAAATCGCGTCTCGAATCTGCCACTGTGGATCCCTGGAAATTCTCTGACTTCTTGCAAGAGCACACTGACTTCACGGGGAATTGGGAGCGTCTCCACGACCTTTTCAAACTCTGCGTTAAGGACACCAAACCTCCGGAATCCTGGGATACAGTCGTAAACGTGGCGGCCATGGACAAACGCAAAGCTGCGGTAGCTCCATACCCCGAGAAGAGCCAGCGCATGCCCCCATCCTCAGGGTCTGATTCCACCAATCGCCCCGAAGTGTTGGATCTTACGGGTTCTGGCAACAATTCTCAGAGTGGCTCGGGTGCCGGCAACGAAACTCAGGGTGCTAAGGGGTCCCAGATTTCCAAGAAAAATTCCGAATTCAGACAGTCCCAGGGTTCCAAAACGTCGGACAAGCAGCTGCAACCCACAGCTTCCAAGGTTCGCAAGGTCCAGCGTCGCCCCAAGGATCATCAACCTGGTCGTGATTCAGTGCGTCGTGCTGGCGAGAAGACTGTGGTCTCTAAGGAGGCCGCTCACTCGATGCTGCATGGCGGCGTCGTCTGGAAAGAGTTCGTCCGGACGTTCGTCAGGCTATTCTCGCGGGCCTCATATACGACCTCCGCTATGGAGTGGATTGGCAACGATCGAGCGGCTCACGGACACTTTCGGCAGCCACAGTTGGTCAAGATGCTTGTCAGCATGATGTACTGGCGTCGTCTTGACAGGACTCCCTGGAGCAAGTACGTCTCTGAGGCCTACTATGAGATGGCCGATGAACGTTTGGATCGGCGGCTCCGACGTGGTGACGTCCCGGCACCCTGGGGAAACCTCGATGACCACGTGGTGTACCCTGACGAAGATGCAGGTTCTACGGTGGATGACGTCGAGAATGACCCAGAGTATCAGCCGCCAACCCAGGAACCGGAGGAGAGCTCCTCCGGCAGCAGTTATGAGGAAGAGGATGAGGAGGTCGCCCCTGAAATTCTGGACGAAGATGACGACGCTGAGAACGACGACGATGTCGAGGCCAAAGCAACTCTGGAATCCAAACCTCCCGCCAAGCGTCCACGGTCTGGTTCCATCGAGAAATCTCAGGGTTCCAACCCAAAACTCAAGAAGCAACGCCGCAAGGCGACCAAGAAAAACACTTCTGCTCCTCAAAGTTCCAATGGGTCCCTGGGGAATAAGGTGGTTACACGTCCCAAACACCCATCCGTACTGGCACGAAAGTCGTACGCAGAGTTGACTGTGGATGACCTACAAACAGCCGAGGATCCTGAGTATGGCGAGACTTCCTGGCGTATCTACGGAGTTCTGGTACAATAACCAAGTTCGACCAAGCGTGCGTCCTGCCAGACTCCTGGATTCCCAGAGTACGAGATTCACAAGTACTCATATGACGTCGTCCAAGATCGCTGGAACCGTGGAGCATATCAAGAAGTCTTGGACTCTGGACCTTGGGTAACTATGCTCCAGGGTCGCATCCGGGTCTTCTACTTCCATGAGCGGGACATGTTGTATGCGAAGGCGCTCAAGCTGGTGGAGGACATCGTGGATGCCATGTTTTGGGAGCGTGGACACTGTCGTGTCTATCCCGACTGAAGAGAAGGCAGACAGTGTCCTTGAATCCCAGCGCAAGTCACGCCGTAACGCGCTTCGTAGGGCATTCAAGACGCTCTTGGACCGCTCCCACGATACCCCAGGGTTTTTACCCTCGTTATGGAACGAACCAGGTCTCTGGCAGTTTCCCGACAAATGCTGCTACTGGATTTGGGAGGATCCCAGGGCTGAAGAGCTCGGGGGGCCCTCGTGTAAGAACCTTGATCTTCAGCTAGCAACCCTGGATATGCGCGAACCTGCTCGAGTCCAGTGGAGCACCGCGATCGATGACGAAGTGTGGCTCCAATATGTGCCAAACAACGTCAAGCGTCACGTCAAGCCCGCCGCCATCCGCAAGCACAACCCTTTGTCTCTCACGCACTCGTGAGGGCCAAAGTGTTTCTCTTACCCCTGAGAATAGCTTCGCTTTTATATGTCGTAGCATAACTTCCAACAATACCCAGGATTTCACCTCAGCGTTTCGCCTTGTCTTCCTCAGAGTGTCAACACCTTCTGACTTGTTCTTTGGGTTGCTCACCTGAAATCTTCACAGTCTCCGTGAGGTTCATCGTCATCACTTTGCTCCTTATGGTACCCAAGCCTCCGTATTATCCTTCTCCATAATCAAATCAAATCCAGTAAAATCACAATCACACTTTTGTCTCCAATCTCCACACATTCCTTCGATCATCCTCAGCGTTTCTTGGTATTACTCAGGGTTTTATCCCCTGAAGTTCACTTGCAACCCTGGATCACAATCATCTCAGGCTCCTATACTCCTGGGTGATCATCGCCGGCCTGCATGGCCTGGAAACGGGCTCGTGCTCTTGCGCCTTGATTAAACTCATACAGAAAGGCACCACAGTTTAGCTTCGACACAGGGAGCCACTCGGTCTCGTCATAACCCTTCCACTTCACGAGATACTCGCGTATTCGTCTTGATGTCCTAGTTCGTTTAGCCCATCGCAAATCCAAGATTCGTTCGACTTCGTATTCATCGTTCACGACATCTGGTTTCCAGCTATCTTCGGGCAACAACGCTGCGTCGAAGCCGTCGTCTTCGCTCACCTCGATCTCCACGGTGGGCCGTTTGGGGAACACTGCTCTGGGTTTCAGGCGACTCACGTGTACCCAGGGGTTCACACGATATCCAGTGTTCTCGACTCTGAATTTCACGCGGAAATCGTCATGGATTTCCTGTATTCTGAAGGGGCCATGCCACATATGAGCTAACTTGCGACTCAACACGGGTTGCACTTTGGGTATGTACAACCAGACAGCATCGCCCGCCGCGAACCCCGACCTCAGACGTTCCGACAACTTTTTCCACTTCCTGGTTTGCTCAGCAGAGCGCACCCGCTTAGCCTTCTTCTGAAGATCCTCAGCGCAAGCTCGAGCATAACTGTAGTCCCGCTGCTGTTTCCTACGCCATTTGTACGCGGTGCGCTCCTGAACACTCGAGGGCCTGGGCCCTAGCATCGCTGAAACAGTGCCATGTGCATCCCAGCCGTGTACCAAAAAACGGAGTGTCCAGGCGAGTAGCATCGAACGACGTGTTCAGGGCGAACATCAGGCGTTCTGCATGGTCGTCCCAGTCACCCTGGTCCGCTTCAGCAATATAAGCTCGGATGCTGCGCACAACGGTCTGCACTGACCGCTCTTGTTGTCCGTTCGCCTGGGGGCGATACGCCAGAGTGGCCCGCTGCTTACTACCCAGAAGTTCGCGAAAGCGTGTAAACGCTTCACTCATGAACCTCGGGTCTTGGTCGTGCCTCAGCATCGAGCTCGCTCCGAACCTCCTGAAGACTTGTTCCTCGTACACCTCGGCGACGTCTTGCGCTGTAGAGAGCTCATGGGTTTGCACATGACAAACCCTGAGAACGTATCCTGAAAAGGCAACAGGAATATGTTCCCACGGCTTGGGCAAATGTGTCACGAAATCCATAGACACGACTTCGAAAGGGCGCCTGGGTTCGATGTTCCCAGGGGAAGGCCCTGGGTCCTGAGGTCGCCCCTTGCCACTAGCGCAGTCCACACATTCTTTAACGAAGGCTTCCACGTCGGCGTACATACCATGTCAATAGAACTCAGAACGCAGCTTCTCGTACGTTCTCGTGATTCCCTGGTGTCCACCCTGAAAACCTTCGTGTGCGTAGTGCAGGATATCGGGCTGAAGAGCTTTCGGTACTACCAGTCTGAGTTCGTCAACCATATCCCGGGGGCGGTCTCTGGTTGAACGACTCAAGCGATACAAGACCTCTCTGGAGTCCAGTACAAAATCATCAGCGACTTTCGCAAGTTTCCTGGCTTGAGCGTGTGACAGCTTGACAGTGTTGCCCCTCAGAAAGTCTTTGAGTTGCAACAGATAACCATCCTTATCCTGGTGCACCTTGATGCGACGCCATCGCTCGGGCTGGTATTCCAGGGGCTCCATAGGTACGCCTTGAATTTCAGACTCCTGAGTTTGTGCGCGAGTTATGACGGCGAAAACTTTGGCCGCCACAGGCAATGGGGCGCACTCAGGTCCTGGTACACTCAGAGTTTCAGCACCCCGAGGGTCATCCCTCTGAATCCGAGCGTTCGGCAACATTTTCGGCTTAACCAGCTTCACGTGGATCTTGGACACCAACTGCAGATGTGTTCGTTCGTCAGCATCCTCCATTTTCCAGGACTCTCCAAGCGCAAGGGTAGATCTGGGACAGGGAAGATCGACAACCGTTTGAATCTCCCAAAATGACGAATAATCTATATTTGTCAGACCTGGTCGATCTAGATCTTAGGCATGGAAGATCGACGACCGTACCAATCTCAGGCGCCAGTGACGTCGAACGAGGAGACAAGTCTTGATCTTGCATCAGCAAAAGATTATTGAAAGGTGTGGCTCGAGACGAAGTTGGCATGGAACCTGGACTACGATGCAGCGAGCGAAAACCGTTGTGCGGCAGTCGCTCATACAGGGGACGGTTGTGGTGAAGCAGATAAGAAGTTTTCCGACTTCGATCTCGTCCCGTCAATCGAGATCAAGAGCGATCCCTCATTATGGCGATCCTCGATATAGTGACACTCACTATAATGACCAAGTGAATGCGTGTGCCATCATCCCTGCCCAAGACGATTGTACCCACGCGATATCGATCTTGACAGGTAAGTATCGATCTTAGCTTTATTATGGGTATTATGAAGCCAGTGTAGCTTGGATAGCCACAGATGGGAAGCATAGGATAGTAGCCATTAATTCAGAGTTGTTTTTACCTTCTACTACACAAGTCTTCCTTCATCTACGCTATTCCGGGTAGGGATATACAAGATTGGCCCTCCCGACGTCACGCAGGATCAAGATCGACACTAAGTAGAAACCCTACACCCAGATTGCTTGGGTGGGCGTTCGTCAACCCTCAAATCTCAAGACCCCGCTATAGGAAGCGGCAAGCACGTATTGGAAGTATTGGATAAAGGTGACACACCGACCACAAGAACCCCCCTCCCGAGCTAAGATCGACACTGGTCAGAGCAAGATCGATCGAGTACGACCAAGATCGAAGCTCGATAACTACGCGGTGCAGCGAGTAGAAGTATCCCCGCTGCTGCCACCTCTCCCGCTGTCCTGTCAGACAGCAAGATCGACAACAAGCGCGTCTAATCGAGATCACCCGAGGAGCGATCTAGTCCCACCGACGGGTACACAAGGTGAGATCAAGTAACTTCACGGAAGATCGGAGTACGCCCTCCGTTAGTCAGCAGTTCGGGCGCAGTGTGCAAGAGGACTCCTGCGATCTTGCGATTTCGTAGAACCACTTCGCCACATATGCAAATATTCCGTTTATGCGCTCTATCTGGTGTGAAACGAAATTATCACCTCGAATATCTGATTCCTTGCACTTGGTTATTTGCTGGTGATTTCACCGTTTATGGTCTCTCACACCTGATGAGTTCCGACAAATTTCACCACAGATCTCGCAAATGTTTTTTCTACGTTGGAATTCGCAGCTTACATTATCTTAGCCACATCTGCTTCACAGTAGGACCGGTGACGCTTCCACTACGAACTAAAATATCTAATATAGTGCTGCTGTACCCAAACCAACCAACCCTGGAGAAAGTTTAAATTTAAATACTACTGATTTGGCTGAATAGAGGCATTACGCGAGATATTGGATTATACAACGCAGATGTCACATCGTGTATAGTTGAAAATATGGCCGCTACTTTCTGGTCTGGTTAATGTTTACTAATTTCAGATTTATGTAAATACAAATAGCAGTTTATGGGTTTCGTTCGCTTACATGGGGTATGACACACAACTGACAATGAAAACCAACAATCCTAGACTTCCGACCATCAACCGCTTAGGACTACGGTCAATCAGGATTTTATATAGCTCTAAAAAGCTACAACAATTGACGTCATATATATAAATGATATATCACAACCATATTATTATGATGTTATCCATGACCACAAGCGCGCCCAGAACGCCCCGGTGACATGCCCGACATATTTGAGTGAGGGTCGCCTGGTATCAGCTATAGACGATGGGTTCGGCCTAGACTTAAGGCCATTGGTTGGTGAGGCCGGCTCCAAGTTGAGAGGTAGAGGCAATGTCTCGACGACACTTCCGGCGGGTTGACGTATCCGGTTGTACAAACAGGAGGTGTTCGGCTGCGAATTGCGTGGTGCCGGATATTCCTTGGATTACGCGTCTGTGGAAATCGACGCGTGCGCGACTTGTAGGAAATTTTGGGGTTATGGATGCGTTTGGTGTGGCGAAGTGGTTCTGCGAAATCGCAAGATCGCAGGAGTCCTCTTGCACACTGCGCCCGAACTGCTGACTAACGGAGGGGGTACTCCGATCTTCCGTGAAGTTACTTGATCTCACCTTGTGTACCCGTCGGTGGGACTAGATCGCTCCTCGGGTGATCTCGATTAGACGCGCTTGTTGTCGATCTTGCTGTCTGACAGGACAGCGGGAGAGGTGGCAGCAGCGGGGATACTTCTACTCGCTGCACCGCGTAGTTATCGAGCTTCGATCTTGGTCGTACTCGATCGATCTTGCTCTGACCAGTGTCGATCTTAGCTCGGGGGGGGGGTTCTTGTGGTCGGTGTGTGACCTTTATCCAATACTTCCAATACGTGCTTGCCGCTTCCTATAGCGGGGTCTTGAGATTTGAGGGTTGACGAACGCCCACCCAAGCAATCTGGGTGTAGGGTTTCTACTTAGTGTCGATCTTGATCCTGCGTGACGTCGGGAGGGCCAATCTTGTATATCCCTACCCGGAATAGCGTAGATGAAGGAAGACTTGTGTAGTAGAAGGTAAAAACAACTCTGAATTAATGGCTACTATCCTATGCTTCCCATCTGTGGCTATCCAAGCTACACTGGCTTCATAATACCCATAATAAAGCTAAGATCGATACTTACCTGTCAAGATCGATATCGCGTGGGTACAATCGTCTTGGGCAGGGATGATGGCACACGCATTCACTTGGTCATTATAGTGAGTGTCACTATATCGAGGATCGCCATAATGAGGGATCGCTCTTGATCTCGATTGACGGGACGAGATCGAAGTCGGAAAACTTCTTATCTGCTTCACCACAACCGTCCCCTGCACGAGTGATAACAGCACAACGGTTTTCACTCGCTGCATCGCATCTCCTTCCAGCCGATCATCCTCCATGGTTCAAGATCAAACCTCCAATCTTCCGTCTACTCCAGGATCGACTATGCCACTGGACCAATTGGGCCTACTCGCGGTGGCAGCTGCTGCGGCCAATCCTGACGCGTCTTCCAACTCACCACTTCGCCCTCATTCTTCATGTCCGGAATGTCATCGGTTGTATTCGGCGCCGACAGCTCACGTTCACCGGTCTCATGTGGATCTACAAGTCGTTCGAGCGTCGCTCCGAGAAGTTCAAACTTCTCTCAGGGGTGTGGAGGATATTATCAATCGCGAATCGGTTTTTCGCCAACTACAAGATGATCATGAAGACCTTCAACACGCTCACGTGGACTCTCTTCGTCACATGGGCGATCTACATCGACATTTGAGTCACCTCCGATCTCAGGGCATGCCGTTCGCCAAATTCTGTCAAGATCGGTATGGCGCGCTGATCGAAGTGTTGGAGGATTCCAACGCACAACTGGTAGAGAGCAGATCCACGGTCGAAGAACTTGAAGAGAAGCTAGACAGGGTCTCCAAGCTTCGGGAAGATTACAGCGAACTGCAGGCCACTTCTAAGAGCACGATCTTGTGTCTGGAAGACGAGATCGATACCTTGAAGCGCCAGGTCCAAAACCTCCAAGCCCAACTGGCTGCTCTAACCAGTCATCCCGATCTTGGTTCCCCGCCTCCCACTGCGCTTGCCCGTCTCCTATTTAACCAAGATCAGGAACTGATTGCTGCTCGTCAGCGTGATCAGACCCAAGATCAATCGCTGCTGGAAGTCCGTCAGCACCTAAAAGACCGAGATCAAGAATTATCTACGGCTCAGCAGCGGTGTCAGGCCCTGGAGCGGTCAGAAGCTTCACTAGAAGCGGCGGCTCTCCAGCTCCAGCGTCAGATCAGCGCGCAAGATCGACGGATCACCCGACTTCAAGAAGAACGGGACCAGTTCCGGGCAGACTGCCATGAAGCCCAATCTGAACGAGATCAGGCGGTAGAGAAGTCCAATTCCACGTCTGAGCGTCTGGACAAGGCTCGTGCCGAGTATCGTGCTCGTGGGAACCATGTTGACTCTATGAGGGCCAACATCTCCCGCTTAGAGCAACAGGTCGCTGATCTTCAGACTGCTCGTTCCCAAGTGGACCACCAATTCGTGAGCCAGAAGCGGGAGCTTGCCGCTCTACGGGTCGAGCGTGCTGCTCTCTCGGCTCATTACAAGGACGCTTATAGTCGATTTTGGGATGTGGCGCGCTCCCTCAACCAAGATGTCGCTCTTTCGACCCCGGCAAGTCTGACACGTTCTCGATCTGGGTCGGAGTCATCCCCGCCCCGATCTCGCAAGACTCGACGGCTCGATCTTTCATCCTCTAAGTCTCCTGACGATCTTCCTGACTCCGAGGGTCCGGATCCTGAAGTCCCTGAACTCCTTGATCTTCCTCAGGAGTCCTAGATCGAGCAAGAAGGCGGCTCTCCTGAGCAGGAAGGCGGCTCTCCTGAGCAGGATGATGCAGACGATCCTGAGATGTTAGCGGCTTTAGCTAAATCTCGTTCGGATCTTCGTCGATCCAAGCCGTCTGGAGGAGATCAGGGTGCTTCGGGGACTGCCGGCCATCCTACCGACTTGGGTGGTGATGGAAGTGATAATATTCCCTCTGACGACCTATCCGAGCAGTCTCCGGAGATCGATCCACCTGTGGATAGCCCCGATTCCGTTCACGATGACAGTGATCTCGAGTCTGGTGTGGGTAAATCGCTGCCCGATATTCGACAGTCCTCCGAGGCCACTACCCTGACTCCGCCGTATCCCAAGGTCCCAAGATCAGAGTGGATTCCCAGCTTGATCACCAGACGTCTTTTTCGCTCGGTGGACGTCTTCCCTTGGGATGTCGATCGCGTGAGTCACCTGAGCATCTCCACTTTGAACACCAAGGTGTTGAGTCACCTTTAGCTCGGTGTCTCCGAATGGCTATTTCCTGACGTGGCTCCTTCTGCCACACCCTCTCGGATCGAGATCGAAGATTTCATTACGGGCCCTGCTGTGGATGCTCTGATGTCTCTCAATCCTCCGCCTTGGGCGTCTTTGGAATCCACCGAGGGACCCCTCTCTTTTATGGTCGATTTAATGCCCCCTGGTTTTTGTGAGAAGTACCTGGAATATGAGGAGAAGCATCTTCAGGCGCTCTGGAATCCAGCCATTTCCTGCCGATCTCAGACGACATGTGTGTTGCGGATGCAACTTTGTCGGCTTACCACGAGAGTCGTCGCCAGCGTCGATCTCGGGCTGGGGCCGCCTGGAAACAGTTCTTGTTTCGTCATCTCATCCCGGCTTTGCGTCAACAGTACTGCGATCTGGATGTCTTGCTGGACCCCTTCTTCCTGCACTTCCCAAAGCCACGTCATCCCAAGATCTGGTATCCGGATGTGTCCGCCGCATCACTTGAGGACGCGTTATCAGCCGTTGATCTCGCGGAGCCTTAGCGTCTACAGTATCGCCGATCTTCTGCAGATCACCCAGCGATCCGTATCCCTCGTCTTCAGGACAAGTTTGTCAACGTACCATCTTCTCAGTCAGCTTCCAACATAGCAGTGCTATAATCTTCCATTTAATCCATATCGTCTTCATTGTGATATCCTTCCTTTTTGTACGTCGATCTTGAAATATCAACGTCTTCGGTCTAGTGTCGCATGACCACTAATCGGTTCACACTCATCATATACACCACTGTCCACCTGATCTACCGCCGTCCGATAGATCCTTCACTTATCCCTTCGTGATGTGACCAGCTCACCTCACGATCTCGCCTCCTTATGGCTCCTCATGGGATTGCATGACCTCGAATCGATTTCGATTCGTTCGATCTCGCAAATAGTCATACAGTAGAGCTCCACAATTAAGATCGGCTTCATCTACCCACGTCGGCTCGCCATATCCTTTCCAGTGTACCAACAATTCACGCAATGTACGTCCATATCGCGTACGCTTCCCAGATCGCATGTCTACGATCTTTTCGACTTCGTATTCGTCATTGTCTAGATCTCGTATCCAGCTGTCCTCAGGCAACAGCGCTTCATCAAAATCATATCGATCTTGATCTTGTATTGTTAACCGCACCTGGGGACGGTCCGGAAATTGTCGTACAGGTTTGATCTTAGAAATATGCACCACCGGGAAGAGTCGATATTCTGTACCGGCGATCTCAAGACGTACGGCATGTTCTTCCACCAACTCCATTACACGGAAAGGACCGTGCCACATGTGTGCCAGCTTACGCGCATATCCTTCCTTGACTCGATCTAAATACAGCCACACTTGAGTTCCAACTTCGATCCCATGTGGTCGGACCGTTTCATTGTGTCGATCTGCCCTTTCCTGGATCGCATCACGTAATCTCTCATTAACCTGCTCACGTGCTTGCTGATATTGCTTCTGGATACGGTATCACCACCGACGGGGTTCACGGTCTCGTCTTCTCGTTGATCCTAATGGTACCATTGCTTCCAATGTAAATCGCGGATCCCAACCGTGTAACAGATAAAACGGGGTATCTCCTCGGACGCGATCTTGGGCAGTATTGAGTGCGAAGGTGAGGCGCTCCGCATATTCGTCCCAATCTCGCTGGTCGATATCTTCCACATACATCTTGACTGCACGTGTCAATATTCCCACCATCCGTTCGGTTGTACCGTTTGCTTGCGGGCGGTATGCCATTGTTGTTCACTGTCTCTGTCCCACGATCTTGTTGAACGATCTGAAGAAGTCAGACATAAAACCGGGCTCTCGGTCATGTCGGATGGCCTCGCTTGCACCGAACCGGCGGAAAACACACTCCTCGTAGTTCTCAGCAACAGTCTGAGCTGTCCTTGATGCGCTAGCTTTCGTGATCACATATCCAGTGAATAGATCGATCCAGATCAGCAACTCTGTGTTTCCTTTATACGATCTTGGTAACGACGGTATGTGATCCATACCGATAATCTGGAACGGATATGTAGCTTGCAAATTGCCAGGCGATTCTCCATGGATCGTAGGCCGTCCTTTTCCTGTCTCGCAGTCTATGCACTGACCCACGTAGCGTTGTACACTCTGATATAATCCACGCCAATGAAAATGAGCTCTGATCTTGTGGTATGTCCGTCCGATACCTTGGTGGCCACCTTCCAAACTTGAATGATAGTGGTGCATAAGATCGTTTTGCAATGTTTCGGGCACCACAAGCTTGGCCACAAGATCGCGATCTTCGTCGGACTGCCTGGCAGGTGGAAAATAGAACAGTAATCCTGACTCATCCGTCTCATATCGATCTGCGATCTTAGAACAGTTTTTTGCCTCAGTCGACGTAAGATCTTGTACGTCTCCTCGCAGGTAAGCCTTAAGATCGACGATCCATTTCTCCTCATCTTGAGCTCGGTTAACACGTTCCATTCTCATTCTTTGCACGATCTCTTCTTGTAGCACCTGGGGTCGACATTTCTTACGCGATCTTGTGACAGCAGCGATCTTGACTGTGGCTGCGTCATCCTTGGCTATTAGCAACTCATCCAATCTATTGAGAGTCACAAGATCTTGGCGCTCCTCTTCCGTGACAATCACCACTCCACTTCCGCGACGTAATGCGGCACTCGCCAGACTGTCTGCGCTTTGGTTCCAATCTCGCTTCATGTGCTGGAACTCATGGTTGGGCCAAGATCGGAGACACTCCAGTGCCTGCTGCCGTAACAACGTTAACCCCGGGGCCTTGCATTCGATCTCACCCTTCATTTGTCTGATCACAAGATTAGAATCTCCACAGATAATCAGACGCCCCCTGTCCATATCTGACAGGCGATCGAGGCATAGAAGCAGACCGTGATACTCAGCCTCATTTACCGTAAGATCGAGCTTATACTTCGATGCTGCTGAGATCACTGTCCATTCTGGTAGACTCCACACTATTCCACTGTATGCTCCGCCACTTCGTTTCACACGTGCAGATCGATCGAAACTAACGACTAACAATCGTTCACCTGGTTCCACTGTTGGGGGTGGCATCGAGATCACTAGTCGTGGTTGCTTCTTGGGGGCGATCGAGATCAAGATCGAGTCCACTTCCTTGCAACGCCCCCCTGGTACATTTCACGATCTCAAGGGTCCAGCTCGATAGAAGTGCAGCCCATCGCCCTAATCGTCCTTGCAACCCGGATGAGTGAAGTAGCCACGCCAATGTAGAGTGACGCGTCAACACTTTGATCGATCTTGTCACGAGTTGAGTATAGCAGATGTCTAGTATCCTAAGCAGACCCAACACTTCTTTGTCGACCATACCATAGTTGATCTCGTTCGGCTTGAGCGTGCGACTAGTGAAAGTCACTGGCTTATATACTCCATCGTGCTCTTGCATCAGGGCAGCTGAGATCGCCCACTTGCTGGCGTATACTACCACCACCGGTTGTCGATCTACATCGAAGTGTAGTAAAATCGGTGCAGTCACGATTTTATTCTTCAGTATGGCGAACGCTGTCCTAGCTTCTGTCCACATGGCACCTTCTTCCCCAATAACGCTCTCATCGTCCCCAGTCGATTTTGTCCTTCGGGCGATCTCATAGAAATCTGCTTCGCGGAGTTCGTACAGAACTGGTGCGTAGATCGCGAAATCTTCAATAAATCGACTGTAGTAGTTGAGACTTCCCAAGAATGATTGCATCGATCTTAGGTTGGTGGGAAACGGTAATTCTTGTAAAGCCGACAAATCTCTTGGGTGTGTCTCCAAACCATCAGCTGATTCATGATGTCCTAGATAGTCCACCTTTTGCCGACCCCAGAAGCTTTTGGTGACACTGATGGACAGATTCCACTCGTCGCAGGCGTCTAACAGCTTTTCCACCTTTCGCATAACGCGTCCCACGATCTTCCTGTTACCAATATGTCATCAATGTAAGATCGACGTCCCAACACTGACTCATTTCTTTCTAGATCAGGTTCCCCCGTCTCGAATACGTCCTTTCGGTCAGGTCGATCTTGATCTTGGGTCACCTTCAAGAATCCATATAGTGCATTGTCTAAGAGTCTCTGGTAGATCTGGGGAGCGTTTTTAAGTCCGAACGGCATTTGATTGCACTCAAACTGTCCAAATGGAGTAATAAATGCTGAGATTGATCGGGCTCGATCTGTCATGGGCACTACCCAGAAACCGCTAGCCATATCCAAAGAACAGTACCAGAGAACCTTGTCGAGATCATCCAGCAAATCATTGATCAGAGGCATGGGATACACCATTAGCCTTGTCAGACTATTAACCAGGCGGTAATCAATACATAACCGGATGTCGATCCCATTCTTCTGGATGATCACAACTATGGGTGACGCCCAAGGAGAGGTCGAGTGTCGGATCATCCGAGCCGATAATAGTCCCTTGATTAGTTGATACAACTTTTCGCGGAATTGTATCGCCACCTTGCGGCAACGTTGAGCGACTGGCTTTGCATTTCCCACATCTATGTCACACACCACTCCGTTCGCCGCTGGTGGTAAGGCATTCCCCTTTCCTATAAGAAGATGCTTCCGTTTCCAGATAATCCGCATGAGACGCTCGATCTCCTCCGGGGTGTTGATCTTGACATCACCTATTTGAAGATATTCGATCTTGACCTCTTCCGTGGTCGCGGTTACTTCTGGTAACACGGCCATTTGATCTTCCACATCCTCTGCGAATAAGCCCCCCCCTTCCTTGATACATACTTCATCATCCATCGTAGGATCGCCTATGTCTGCCGCGACCTTGGTGCGAAGATTATTACCGTTAGCAGGGTCGATCTTGCCTTGGTCAGATGTACACTTGCTTGATGGTAGACTTGCGTCCCCGTTCCCTGCGATCTTGACATTGTGGATGGCTTTTACCGGCCGTGATAAGATTACTGTTGGTGTTACGTACTCGGGACGCTCCACCATTGGCTCGGTGATCTGCTCGTTGGTACCCGCTTCACTGATTTCATCTGTAGTTGCCTGATATGCGAGATTTTGCCATTCGGCGTACCTCCTCGATCCGACGGATACATATCCCGGAATTCGGGGAATACGATCTCCACTCAACCACATCGCGACTCTCGATCCTTCGTGGAGCGTTAGTGCACGATCACTCACATTGGTTACCTGTAGGTAACGCTTTTTCCTGGTCCGACTGTGATCGTTGGTACCCATCGATCTCCCCTGGTGACCCATAGCTTATACTGGTTAGACGTCTGACCTCGTAGCCTGATCTCGGCCGTCTGTCCGACATCGATCCAGTAGTGATCCTTCCAGCACACATGTTCGACCTTGTCACCGTAGAGAGGACGCCTACCAGCCATCTGAAGGCGGACTTCGTCGGGCAGACATATTGTCCCATCAGCGAGATCAAGGCGGATACCCGCTGGCACCATGAAGTCCATTCCTAGTATCAGATCTTGACCTCTCGTGGGCGGACCTACCCATGCATCAAAGAAGTACACTAGCGATCCTACCAGCGTGATCTTGAGACGAGTACTTCCCTCGATCTTATATGGAGATCGTCCAACACCTTCGCATTCCAACGTTTGATTCTCATCAATGTGGCACCCGACCTTACGAGCAAAGGTGGCATCCAATATGGACACCTCAGCACCACTGTCAAATAGCAAAGTTGCTATTTTGTTGTTGATCTTCCCCATAGCTTTAGATTGCTTGACCTTCTTGTCTGGAACATGATACTTCCAATAACCCCGCGATTCCCCAGGGGAAATCTCAAGAGCCATCATCACACTCGATCTTGCATATTCATCGATCTGGCGTAGTCTTGACACTGTAGCGGTGGATTTCTCCAGAAGATCACATGTATTGTCGATCGGATCGATCAGTTGATTAACTGTTGCCTCCGATTGTTTCTCGACATATGCATAGATGCAATAGCTAGAACGCTCGTCTCGTACCGGTTTCCAACCCGGCGAGCGTCCTAGTTTAACATCTTCTCCACCCTCTCTGGCAACATCCCGGCGTGCTTGGTAGGATTGTACCATTGTCGGATCAAATTGTAAAATTCCTCCATGGTACATTTTCCCGCTTCATGGATGTCACCACATGCCTTGCATGTGAATAGGCAGCGATCTGAGGGATGTCCCTTACGACCGCACTTCTCACACATCAGACGTCCCAAGCACCCAAGATCGCTATGTTTGCACGACCCGCAGTGCGAGCATCGCTTAGGTGGCGAACCTATATCATGTCGATCCTGTTGGACACGATTGTTCCCGGCCTCCGAACGACTGTGATCTTGGTTCCTTTGATCTTGATCTTGCTTCCCTTCATTGTTTCCAGATACTGCGAGGTAGACACGAAGTGATCCTACTTCGCCGTCCTATCCACTAGAGTCTTCTTCAGACTCGCTGCTGTCTGAGATCGCCTTGACAGCTCTGACGACCCGGGTTGAAGCAGACGGGGCTGCTGCACTGTTGTTCTTCTGACGAGGCTTGACTGATCCATATACAGCCTTACTTTGTCGTGCCTTCGCTCGTTGCCGAGATCGAAGTGCTTCCTCCAGAGTGTCAGCGTCTGGGATTCTTAGTAGGGCCAAGTGATCTGCAAGATCGCGATCATCCAGAGTTTCGATGAAATGCTCCACGTGTTCACGTCGAACTTCCGAAGGTCCATCCTTGATCTGGAGGCGGGCCCTAAGTCCTGCCACATTGAGCCAGTACAAATATTCCAGCGGAGATTCGTCCGACCTCTTGCGCGCGTGGTAATATTGCCTCGCGACTGACACTCCTCGTCCACAATATTGAACTTGGAAGCTACTGAGTAGATCCTTCCAGGTACTGCGTGTTGTGCGACTAAGCTGTCGATACCAGTTTCGCGCCGATCCTGCGAGGAGATCACCGAACACCAGACACTTTTCTTCGTCTGGGGCTTGATCTCGTATAAAGGCAGACTTTACCTTGCTAAGCCAGGCTCTGGCTCGATCTTCGTCCCCTTCTCTCCCTGCGAACTCCTTGAGTTCATACATGGCAGATACTCGTATACGTGGGACACTTGTTGATCTTCCGGTGGTCGTGGCTGGTGCTGATGCTACAGTCGCACGTCTGGGAGGATCAAGATCGCGATCATCTGGGTCGTATTCATGAGGACTTGGGTGTCGATCTAGCGACCCCACAGACTCCATATCCACATCTCGGTCCTCTGCTGGTGCTAAGATCACGGGATTGCTAGGGCCTTGTTGTTCCTTCAAGAACCTGCTCATCGCCGCCTGGAAGTACGATTCCAGCTTCGCATTCAATCCTTGTGTCATGTTTGGCGCGATGACATCCGTCACTCGCTTGGTCTCATGACCTCCACGCTGCCGTAGCATAGCAGCACCTGACGGTCCCAGCGCCATTTGGGGTGGGTAATCTGCACTATCGGTGTCCACTTCCTCGGTCGCCGACTCATAATGCGAGGATGTTCCTGTCTGATCTTCCAGTGCGAGTGCTGGTAGCGATTTTAGCAAGTCGTCTGTCGATCTGGTCGTGATCTTGGTGGTTACACTCTTCTCACCCACCAAGGGTTTCAGTAAGTCGAAGATCGACATCAGGGCTGTGTTGATCGCGCTGAGCCTCGTGTCGAATAGATCGTTCGCGTCGAACGATCCTGTGGTAATCCCACTTTCCTTGATCAGGTGTAATAACGCCTTCGCAACTTCAAGCTTGCTTGATCTTGCAGTTGGTTTGTGCACTGGGCCTTTTAGATCGTTGATGATCTTTGGCTTGATAATCTGCATAACGGGATTCTTGATCAAGAAGGTGTGAAGTTCCTTCTTGTGGTATGCGATCTCGAGTGACTCGTCAGTCCACGCTGTTTTAAGATCGTCTTGGTCATCAGCGTCTGAACCTGGTGCTTTCATCTTCTTCCGTAGAGGCTTCGATCTTGCTGACTTCTTTTTTGTACTCGACTTGGAGACGAGCGTTTGGATGGCTTTCGCCGATGGACTTTCGTCCTGCAGATCGCGACTTGGGTCGAGATCTGCTGGGGTCCCCAAGGGAACCTGGGGAGGAGGTAGAGGCTTCTCTTCTAGGTCCGTAGCCGGACCATCCTCTGTTTCGTCGGTAGAGCTCCTCCCAAACCTCTGCCGGTCCGCGGATCGATCTTGATTCAGCGGTGTCGTTGGTGATCCGATCTCCAACGACGCTGGTCTCCCTGATCTAAGATCAGCATGCGCTTCTTCATGGAACTCAAGGTGAAATCCCGAGTCACCCAAAGATCTGGGCACGCGCACCATTGTGGCGAAGTGGTTCTGCGAAATCGCAAGATCGCAGGAGTTCTCTTGCACACTGCGCCCGAACTGCCGACTAACGGAGGGGGTACTCCGATCTTCCGTGAAGTTACTTGATCTCACCTTGTGTACCCGTCGGTGGGACTAGATCGCTCCTCGGGTGATCTCGATTAGACGCGCTTGTTGTCGATCTTGCTGTCTGACAGGACAGCGGGAGAGGTGGCAGCAGCGGGGATACTTCTACTCGCTGCACCGCGTAGTTATCGAGCTTCGATCTTGGTCGTACTCGATCGATCTTGCTCTGACCAGTGTCGATCTTAGCTCGGGGGGGGGTTCTTGTGGTCGGTGTGTGACCTTTATCCAATACTTCCAATACGTGCTTGCCGCTTCCTATAGCGGGGTCTTGAGATTTGAGGGTTGAAGAACGCCCACCCAAGCAATCTGGGCGTAGGGTTTCTACTTAGTGTCGATCTTGATCCTGCGTGACGTCGGGAGGGCCAATCTTGTATATCCCTACCCGGAATAGCGTAGATGAAGGAAGACTTGTGTAGTAGAAGGTAAAAACAACTCTGAATTAATGGTTACTATCCTATGCTTCCCATCTGTGGCTATCCAAGCTACACTGGCTTCATAGTACCCATAATAAAGCTAAGATCGATACTTACCTGTCAAGATCGATATCGCGTGGGTACAATCGTATTGGGCAGGGATGATGGCACACGCATTCACTTGGTCATTATAGTGAGTGACACTATATCGAGGACCGCCATAATGAGGGATCGCTCTTGATCTTGATTGACGGGACGAGATCGAAATCGGAAACTTCTCATCTGCTTCACCACATTGGTAGCTATGGATTAGGCCACGGCAAGTGTGTTGGAAACGTGGAGCGAGTCCGTAGATGCCGATGGGTCCGATCAAGACTTAGAGCCATTGGTTGGTGAGCGTCTATTGGTGAGTATCTGGGTATTGAGTGACTACACCTGAGCTCTGCCTCCGTCGGTTCGCGCCGGGCCAACGAATGGTCGTCTCGGTTATGAAGACACGACGGATAGGCATGCAAATGTGGAAGGAGGCGACTTGACTACTAGTCCCATACCCAACTTGGATTCTGACACGGCAAGAGGAACCCCCTAAGGTTGCCATCGCACAGGTGGTGGACCCAAAGCGAGATTCGAATACATACCAACGCGCGGAGATCGGAAAGATGCAGGTAAGAGATCGCTGCAAACCGAGAGAATATAGGGTCGAAGAAACGCGAGAGTACAACGGAAAAGGTCTAGATGATGTAAAGAGTCCATTTACATGAGGAGGTTGTAGTTACATAAGTGCATACACAAAAGTAGGTGCTGTCACACGATTAGCGTGTGTGCTGCTGTCATGCTCTGATTGGTTGAAAGTGGGAAATAAGATCCATTTCATCCAATCAGGTGCAGAATTAGATTTGGGTGGTTCACAAGGGCAGATGGACTTCCGCATATACATAAACGGGGTTGATTTTACCTTAAGGACAAGACCTCGGTTCATTAATGAGAGCTTCGTCTTATCTACGATGTAGGCAAAGACGGTGTCTCATACCTCGTTACCGATAACGATCGGAACACATGGGAACCCGCGATCCAACGTGAGCCGTAGGATGGATCACCTGAGTCAACGTTTTAAATGAGCAATCAAAATGCCAGAGCTTGCGCGATCCTCGTGCACCAGACAATCGCTCACATGTAGTCCTTGATTTAGAACATGAAAACAGACCGTTTCAAAACCAATAGCAAGTGAAGTGACATGTATCCATGTACCATTTATTCGGTACCCGATCGTCCAATCATGCGTGAAGATGGACTTGCGTTGATACGGACCATCCTCCTGCTGAACGAGCGGAATGTCCTCTTCAGGAATACCAACGTATTGAATCTGGGACTTGAGCTCGGCATTGCGACGTTTGACACTTATCACCTCCTTCACCACAAGTACCTGTCGGGTGTCCTACATGTACTTCTTCAGTGACCGCTGGAACGGATGGACGTACACGAGCTCATCTTCTTCCACGCCGGAGTCCGAGCGTATCTTTCAATTACGCAACTTTGAGCAGGTTTCAGAATATTGCGCAATTCCTTCTCTAACATCCACTGCCGCCTTAATCCATTCTTTTTTGTTTTAATCTTCTGCGTCGTCCTCGTCGCATCACCATCGGAACGTCGGGCGTGAGGGTAGATCTCTTCCCCACGAAGTCGAAGGGCGACAGTAGCCTTTTCGAACCGAGTGCGTACCTGGGAGATCACATTGGATATGCCTGCGACGCGTGCGGTCTCCAGGCCACGTGCTTCTTGCTCTCTGTGAGCTGCCCTCTGTCCACGAGCTTTCTTCTCCCTGCGCGCTGCTTCCTGCACACAAGCTTCCTCTTCTCTGCGTGCCTTGTCTGCCATCTGTCTATTGATTTGTGCCATTTTGTGTGTGTGAGTCATTACTGTGATTCTGGTAAGAGATGCCGACCGAATGTGTTGCTATCACCAATGAAAACTACGCGCAGTTGTATTAAATGGTTTATATTATACCTGGGCGATTCCTGGAGACAAAACCTCTGGAATACCTACAATTGGATAACTGGACGGGAACGTTACCCCAAATATTAAGTTGGTATTTATATGAAGTATTTGAAAAAGTAGTATTAACTGGACTGATGAAGTAATATGCTGTAGAGTGGGTTAATGTTTAAATTAATGTAGAATATTCGTTGGTAAATAAGTGTGAGTAAATATTATAATAGTAGATTATGTGGTGATAGAATTTATGTTGGTAAAGGAAGTGATGGTATAGCAAATAGAAAAAGAACTAGCCGAGCGCCACCGCTACGCGGCGGTAGTTAATGGTTGGTTGCTACTGGCTACACTATCGTATGTACTATCCATCCTTTGGTTTAGCTGTAACTACCACCGTTCTGCTCGCTGCGCGAGCTCCACTACACATTATCCTGATCTCAATAAAAATGTTATTCTGTCCACTGATCATGCAGAGTTTTAACCTAATCTTTAACAATTGCAGCTTGTATCAATAATTGGATAGATTCCGTTCTGCTCGCAGCTACGCGCTCGCTGCACTATCGTGCACCCCACAGAAGTAATTGCCATCATTTCGCTCGCTTCACTACTTGTGAGGTTCAGCATGAAGTTTATTCTAAATATTCCGTTGAACTTCGTATAGTATCACTTTCACTATTTCACCTAACGTGTCTGTATCCATTTCGTGTATTGTTGACCTCTGTCGAGGGTTGTTCTTAGTACTCACTACACTACTATATATACTACCCACGTTTGTTCCGTTCGCTGCGCGAGCTCCACTTCGAGTTAGTCTATGTATTTACCTAAACACTATACAATCTGCCAGTTCCAGGCCCAAAATTACCGAAGTTGACACCAGATATAAATGATAGCGTGAAATTCGTTCCGCTCACGGCTACGCACTCACTGCACTATCTTTTAAGTAGCAATCCTAGTTTCGCTCGTTTTGCGTTCAGTATCGCGACGTCAAATGGTTATTACCGCTTGATCTATTCCGGCCAATGTGTTAGTTTCCATATGGTGTACTGCTGACCTCTGTCGAGGGTTGTTTCCCTCGCTTCACTATATAGAGTGTTACATCACACATAGTTTTTTTTACTTTATATTCAGTCCCCGAACAAAACATGGTATATAGTATCGTGTTACGTTTGGTAATAGGTGCATCATATGTGATTCTGATTTAGGGCCGCCAGTATCACGTATTACTTTCCGTCTTGATACATGTGGTTCTCTCTACCGTGCATCATGTTAGATCCTGTATCGCGTTGATCACATCATCGCATGTCGTATCTCTCTCCACCGCGCGATTGTACCAGCATCGTGTAGTGTTAATCTTCATTTTGTGTTGCTATAGCGTCTGTTCCAATGTCGTCACAGTATCAATATTGTGCTCGTCTTTGTTTTCTCGATCTCACTATTGTGTTGCTTGCTACATGTAGGTGAAGGTTGGTCCACGTATAGCGTACGCAACTCAATATTATAGTTCCAGTATCGTGTGTTGTGTATGATGTTGACTATGTATCCTGTTGGTCCCGTCACTATGTATCGTATTATCTTGTTGATTCCATCAGCTACCGCTTTTTTCTCTTCTCTCAGCACATGAATCACTTTAGTCGTATGTTCCCTATCCTTATGCTATACTATACCTCGTCGGTCCCTTGGCCATAATATCCCCAGTGTTGGAAAGCATCATGATGTCGCTAACATCTCCGTGTCTCCGGTAGCCCGTATCGTTATCTAACCATCGTGTTTGCATCGTTTTGTGAGGTAACCAAGTTAATCATTGTCTAGCATGTCCAATAGTCTTGTGGTGAAGCAGACAAGAAGTTTTCCGACCCCGATCTCGTCCCATCAATCGAGATCAAGAGCAATCCCTCCCTATGGTAATCCTCGATATAGTGACGTTCACTGTAATGACCCAGTGAATGCGTATGCCATCATCCCTGCCCAAGACGATTGTACCCACGCGATATTGATCTTGGTAGGTAATATCGATTTTAGTTTTATAATAGGTATTAGGAAGTCAGTGCATTATGGATAGCCACAGATGGGAAGCATAGGATAGTAACCATTAATTCAGAGTTGTTTTTACCTTCTACTACACAAGTCTTCCTTCATCTACGCTATTCCGGGTAGGGATATACAAGATTGGCCCTCCCGACGTCACGCAGGATCAAGATCGACACTAAGTAGAAACCCTACGCCCAGATTGCTTGGGTGGGCGTTCGTCAACCCTCAAATCTCAAGACCCCGCTATAGGAAGCGGCAAGCACGTATTGGAACCATTGGATAAAGGTCACACACCGACCACAAGACCCCCCCACGAGCTAAGATCGACACTGGTCAGAGCAAGATCGATCGAGTACGACCAAGATCGAAGCTCGATAACTACGCGGTGCAGCGAGTAGAAGTATCCCCGCTTCTGCCACCCCCCCCGCTGTCCTGTCAGACAGCAAGATCGACAACAAGCGCGTCTAATCGAGATCACCCGAGGAGCGATCTAGTCCCACCGACGGGTACACAAGATGAGATCAAGTAACTTCACGGAAGATCGGAGTACCCCCTCCGTTAGTCGGCAGTTCGGGCGCAGTGTGCAAGAGGACTCCTGCGATCTTGCGATTTCGCAGAACCACTTCGCCATAGTCTTGGCCTGGCCAACTCTGCTTTGTGTAAACCCTAACCTCGGCCATACTTATATTGTGCCACAATTGTACATATATTGTGTGGTTTGATCAAACAGTCGCATATTATTCGTTATAGAAATGTCACTCAATAATTTTGACTAATCATAGTCTTCTACAACAATAACATGTGAACTATCGTGCTTCCTCACACAAAAATTGGCCCTACGCTTTCTATAGTGTTCAAAAAGGTGCCCGTGTGTTGATGGCACCTAGTCTGCCTTCCGTGTCGCATTGTCGCACCACACACTGTCCTGTTGCGCGCTTTCTATTTAGAAACAGAGTCATTTAAATTAGAAATGACTAACTAAAGTGCGACATGTTGGGAACACCAACCGCTGTAGAAAGTACGATTATGTTGACCACATCACCTGAATATTGACCAATCGGGGCCGCCTTCGCTTCGCTCGCCAGCAAAATAGCCAATCACGGCCGCGCTCTGCGTATTCAAGGCCATGACGAAATCGTGTTTACGGCAGGTGTTCGCTAAAAAGCTCACGGACGGACGGACACGGGACTCGAGTTGAATTTTTTAATTGATAAAGATGAGTTTTGTGATAATACAGGTGATGATAGAGTATATGGTTGTAGAGTAAGTGATAGTAAAATCGATAGAGGTAATGTATGTGGTTTTAAAGTTAGGGATGATCGAATATGAGATAGCGAAGTAGATAGTGGCAGAGTGGGTAATCGTAAAATTGACATGGTGGGTGATGTTATAAAAATATTGATTATAGAGGAAAACGTTGTAGAGAATAAAATTGTAAATGATGAGGTAGTAGAAGATAATATTGTAGAGTATGAAGGTTAAAATTGATGTTGGCTACATATATGGTGTGTTGGATTACGGTGCAATCATGCGGAGGAGGTGAAGGCCAGCTGACGATGTAAGAGCACTTTTACACGTAACCCGGTAGAGGCACGTAACATAGATTGGTCAATATTCTGTTTAAAAATTCGTTTCTATTGATCCAAAACATTTCTGCCGTTGAGAAAGCACAAAAGGACTATCCGTTTCTCCCACTAAGTCTCTTGGTAAACCCTGATGCTACAGCTGGGCGGTAGTTCAAGGTAATAGTCTGAGAAGAGAATCGTATGCAAGTTTCCCATTACAGATACAGTACTATAGTAGCAACAACTAGCGTCATACCTGCTAGTTAGAGTGCGTTGTGTGGACGAATCAAGAAACGAATTAGGTAATGTTTCGCTTGTTTCGAGATACGGATTTTTGACCTCAATATCATATCGTTTTCGAAGACCAGCCATACTTCGTCAGGCTCACCATTTCGCTTATAACTTGTTTGAGTTTTATATATGAATGTTTATTTGACATCATTGGTGTGCCAGCCGCTCGTCAATCGAATCATACGGAAGCATATGACCTCCTGTAGCATAAAATATTATTGTCACTAAAAACGTTCACCATCGATATACTTGGAAATGATAGTGGACTCGAAGATATGTAAAATTAGTGGAGTAGGGGGAACCTCTATATAGATGTTATCCACAGGTTGACCGTGTAGAAACCGGCGCCATTCCTGTTGAGAATCTACAGTATTCGATAGTAGACTCGTTCGAAGATCAAAGCGTAACGTGCAGTCTTCTCATTCACCTTTACAGTAACCTTTCAATATTTTGGCTAACGATGTAGTTGGCATTGTGGATAATCCTTTCCGTTAAAATTGCTTCGAGAGTCATGATAATGCCCTTGAACTCTGCAGTTATCACTCCCCTAATAAAGCAACAACTACAAGAACTTATTTGCGAAACCACCAGTAATGAAATCGGTAGATCCAAATCGAAGGCTATTATGTTACAAGCTTAGCAAGCCAGTCACCCAATGTTGTACTCATGTAGCGGTTGACCATATCGCAACGGTTCCAGCACTTCCGACACTTTCCGACAGACATAAACAGGCTAATCGAGGGGGTGTCACCTATATTATATCACCTCGCTGCGCGCTCCGCGCGACCCCAACCACCCTTAAGGCCCGCTGCTCTCGCTAGGACAGAACTCTATACCCGGCACGGCTCGCAAATTGAGCCTCTGCTTGCCTGAAGGGCATTTCTAGGTCTTGGGATTGAAGCCGCATACTACGCACAGGAGCTGTCAAACCACAGGCGTATGCTCGCCGAGCCCACTCCGTGACATCCACCCCTTGATTTCGACTATTCATTGACCAAATTTTCCAATATACTTGCAAATTGTAGGATTGCACGCCGTCGGAAGCTTTGCTTCGTTAAATTTGACGATTGTATATTACACCTTAAGTACGTGTCGGAAAGGTTTGGATATATATCTATATGCGATCTATTCGAAACAAAATGGAGAAGAATATTAGATGAAGATAGTTCATAACTTGCAGAAATGTGATGGCATACCTCTGGAAACAGAAGCATTTCGTTCTGACTCCACAGATTATTCTGGCAAGAAATGTGTTTGTCGACAATTAGTGATCGATTTAGCATTATGATGACGGCATATTATAGCACAGTCATACTCATCGTTTTTGCAATAATAGGAAGGACAACAGCGTAAAAAGAGAAGTCTCAGCACTTACTGCGAACGCAGTATAATCGTTACGTACAGAGGTGTGACCCACTCTTTTGCGAAATACTTATCTAAATTAGTTTGTTATTCAGCTTCGTCTTGTCATTTGTAGAAAGAACCAGAATAATCTAATCGTCTGTGTTGCTTCGGTGGTTATGTGAGGATACAAACAAAAAATGAAATGTTGTGCGAAGTAAATAATTCCAAAACCGCTGTAATTATAATAGTATTATAATATATTGTGATAGAAGTTTTGTTAGCAGAAAAAACATGATAAAGATAAGGTTTGTAGAAAAATATGCAGTGATAGAATACAGTTTGGTAAAGCAAGTGATATCGTTGTAAGTATAAAAATAATTGAAAAGTTGAGATTATGATAAAAATATAGTGAAGAAGTAAAATGTTATAAATCGAGTAAAATATTGAAATTGATATAGATTATTTGTTGGTAAATAGGTGTGTGAAGAATATTATAGTAGAATGTGTAGTGATAGATTTTGTGTAGGAAGAAAAGACAACGGTATAGTAAGTAAAAAGAAAAAATGAAAATGATGAGATTTGTGGTAAAAGGGTGATGATAGTGTACAAGGTAGTAGGGTGTGTAGTTATCGAGTAAGTGGTAGTACAATTGATAGAGATAATTTATGTAGTTTTTATGATGGGAATGATTGCACATGATATAGCAGTGTAAATAGTGGTAGAGTAAGGAGAAGGAAAATAGATATGATAAGGGATGTGGTAATAAAATTTTGATTATAGAGAAAGAAATTGTATAGAAAAATATGAGAAAATGGAAGAAGAATTGGAAATGATAAGGATTGTGGTAAAACTGGTGGTGGTAAAAGCATATATATATTCCGCCGCGGATACACGTGTATCTGGGGGTCCTGTTAGAGGCCTTATTTTAGGCATCCGGGGGTCCTAGGGAACGTGTATCCGGGGGACCTTGACATCTGTTGACCCAAACCAAGCAATATTGGGCAACCTGGATTCAGTACATTAGGTACACATAGTAGCATATACATTTTGGAATCGTTCTAACTTCGCCACTATTGGCTGGAATGCAACGGAACTTGATATAGACATGTTGGAGTAGATGGTATCCATCTTTAACACACCTATGTTGGGTATAGACAGGCGCAACAACCAATCAGAAAGAAGTACACATTACGAGCACAAAACGGGTCTGAAAGAGCTGAAATTTTGGGAAGATGCATATTAGACCATCCTAAAGTTGATCGTCTAGTTGATACGAGAGCGAGAAGATAAGACGACTGTTGTTGGCAGACGCTTCAGGACATGATGTGATGACGAGTGCGTATTTGATTGGAGCGTTTCACTGATGACACAGGGTTATTTTACCCTGGTGTGCCACAGTGAGCACGCATACTTAATGCAATTAAAAAGCCTCTGTTTCTAGGTGCCAGCACTGCTAACTCTAGTGATGGGGTCAGTTCTGTTGTTAATAGTGAGATTTGAAACTGCTATCAATTCACACGCAGCGAAATGCAACTTAAAGATGTCTGCAGCTCTGAAGAACATCGCAAGCTAAACAGAAGTATAGTTGTTACACCCAAACAACAGCGTTATGCCTTCCCAAGCTAAAATCCTTGAGATCACGAACTGAAGTGATTAGTTTTCAACCTTAACCGTGTACTAAATGCGCACATTCCATGCGACTGTGTCATTTCTAGAAAGAACCATTATAATCCAATCATCGGTGTTGGTTTCGAAGCCATGGCAGGATACAAACAAAGACGGAAATGTTGTGGGAAGTAAATAATTACAAAACCGCTGTAAATATTGTAATAGTTGAATATGTCGTGATAGAATTTATGTTAGCAGGAAATATGATATAATTGTATATACAAAAATACAGAATAAAGGTAAGGATTGCAGTAATAAATATGTAGTGATAAAATTTACGTTGGTAGCCGAATTAATGTTATTGTAAGTAAAAAAATGAAATGATGAAGTTGAAATTTGTGATAATAAATACGGTGACGAAGTAGAATATTGTAGATTGAGTAAAGGATTGAAATTGGTATAGATTATTTGTTGAAAAAAGGTGTATGTAAAGAATATTATAGTAGAATTTGTAGTGATAGATTTAATGTAGGAAAAAGTAAGAGTATAGTAAGTGAAAGAAGATTTGAAAATAATGAGGGTTGTAATAAAAATGGGGATAAAAGTGTATAAGGTAGTAGAGTGTGTAGTTATAGAGAAAGTGATATTAAAGTTGATAAAGGAAATGCATGTGGTTTTAAAGATGGGGAGTATTTAATATGAAATAGTAGAGTAGGTAGTGGTAGAGTAAGATAAAGGACAATAATTTTTGGTAAGGAATTTGGTAAATTTGTTTTGATTATAGAGGAAGAATGTGTACAGAATGATGTTGTAAAAGATGCAATAGTTGAAGATAGTAATGTAGAGTATAGCAGTGGAAATGGTGACGGTTGGTTATGTGATTGTAGAATGTTTGTTGGTAGATTATAGGTATGTATACGAATATAATAGTAGAATAATCAATAATAATGATATATGTGGTTGTAGAGAGTATGATAGAAGAATATGTAGTGGAAGAGTATATAGTTGTAAAATGTGTGGTAAAGTGAGTATGAAGTGAAAAGGTACGTGATAAGTGAAGTGGAATATAGGATATATTGTGATTAATAAAGTTGAGGTATGTAGTTGTGAAGAATATGATTGTTACAGTATAGGTATATATTAGTAAAATATGTGATAGCAGAATATGTTATAGTGGAGTAAGTAAATGTAGAGTATGTGATTGTAGAGTATGTAATTGTAGGGTTTGTGGTTGTAGGGTTTAGGGTTTAGGGTTTAGGGTTTAGGGTTTAGGGTTTAGGGTTTAGGGTTTAGGGTTTAGGGTTTAGGGTTT